>JAQGBH010005671.1:0-13883 GCA_034698265.1 Sminthurinus aureus | reverse complement strand
ATTTAATACAAAAATTACTTTACACTTTATGAAAAAATCTAAAGCACTACCAGAATCCTCATAAAATGGGCTATCATATTTGAAAAGATGGATCATTTTAACAGTTTACAAATACATGTTGCAATGTAATTAAGTTGCATGGTGTTTTCCAGTTTTTTTACTCATTAACTTCGACATGCTACAAATTTTTAACTGCAACTTAATTATTTCAAATTTAAATTTTTATGTTATTCTCCATTAAATTCTGAGTATACGGGAATGCATTTGAGTTATTTCTGATCAACGCGTAATCCGTAATTAAATCCCAAATCTTTTTGAAATTTTTGGCGAACTCATAAACGTTTGGCGAACTCGTATGCATCGACGGTATATATTTTTATGCACAATTGCTCGTGTCAGATTCAAAAGTCCTTTTAGCCACTTTATGATGATACCCCAGAAAAAGTCTTCTACATTTGCATGCGAGTACTTTTGCAGCTCGTAAAACGCCTTTCGTACACCTACCTAGTATCTAGTACACGCTACACGCATGTATGCTTTACGTTATATATATAAATTGCCATAAATGGTCGTATGAATGTGTACAGAGAAAGTAGAAAGTAGTACTTATTATTTATGTGTATGTATATTTTGATCTTCACAAGATATAAACCAAACAACTTAATAACTGCTTAAGTAAAATTTTAAAAACATAATTTATTTAGCTCGTCTGTACATTTAACTGGTTCTTTGAAACATAACATATTATTTATTATTTCATTTCATTGTATTTTTATTGGAAGAAAAATCAATTTCTTTTAGTACAATTAATATCTGTACATGATACACGCCAAAAACACTGAAGAGAATATACCTTACTTTTTTGATAAATTGATACAATATGTTTAAACAATGGCACATTTTTTACTGGTTACACTTCCGACTTCAGACTATAGTCTACAGTTTCACACTGACTCTATAATATGTTCTATATAGGTACTTACACTTTTGCATGCAAAATTAAGAGGTATAAAAAGTAGATATTTACAACGAAAAGCAAAAGACAAAAACCCAAAGTCCAGCCAACCATACGTTATTATATATATTTGAAATAGAGTATAATATTATTGTAGTTTATACTAAGTATAAAACTCGTTCGTCGCATATTGTATCTTTTTTTTAAAACGGATGTGTCAATAGCACAGGAAAAACACGAGATAGGCTGAACAACGAACAAAGACAAAGTTTAGGATTTTGCTATGAACCACGAAACAGAACAAAGAATACATATATATATATACATTCATAAAAAGAGAGAACGACAAGCTTAATCAAATCAAAGTTTACTTTCTTCCTGAAGATATTTTTCAAACTGCAAAAAATTGTAGACAAGATTGTGTGGGACATAATATTACTTATAGTTTTTCGATGTTTATACATGTACAATGTACATGAGCGTTTGTACGTGTACCATGTACAAATGTAGATGTACAATGTACAGTTTAGGTGTTATTATAAAGCGAATTCTTCATGTATTGAAAGTTATAGATTTCCCCTTGTGCTCTTATCTATAAAAGTAACGTGTAATACATACTTACGACTATGACATCTAGAAGAAAGATAAAATATACAATTCAAGTAGTATAAATATAGCCTAGAAACCAGAAATCTAGTCCATTTCTATCCATTAAACTACTCCACAAGGAATATTACGAGAATGGGATGAGAATAGGAGTAGGGAGAGTGATAATATATATATTTATGTATAACTCCGTATATATGGTGAAATGTCAAACTTTATTCATGCCATAGGAATGCAAACTTGTGTCGGCTGTCAGTCGTCATACTGTATGTCATGTTTATGTCAGTCGTCAGTCTTTTCTCCAACTTGCGACTACTGAGAGAGAGAGAAAGAGAAAGTATCACATACTTCTTATTTTGCTATCATTATAATAAAGAAAGAGGGAAGCAGAAAAGTTATGTATTACAAAATATAAAGATTCTCTACACACTTACATTTATATCCGTCATATATATTGTTATGTTTCTTTATAAAAAATTATATGATAGTATATGATATATTTTACTATATACTATATATCATGATGTAGACACATATAACATGTGTGTGTAAGAACGACAAGTGGGAAAGAGAAAGTGGAGATGAGTTGTTGCTATAATTGTAACATGCACATAGAAAGTTTTTGTTTCGTTGGTGTAAAGCATCAGTGACTCTCTGAATTATGATATTGCTACTTTCTATACTACTCTTCTCTCTTCCCTCCTTCTCCTTGTTATTATTTTCAACTCTGGAAGAACCTAGGCAGTTTTGCTCCAGAAACATCAGGGAAAAGTTGTTTTCCTCACAAAATTTCTTCTTCTTCTTGTTGCACATAGGCAGTTTCTGCTAGTGTATCTCTACATTATTTACTCAAAATGCTTTTTATTTCTCCTACTACTACTACTTCTTCTTCTTCTTCTGCTTCATCTTATCCTCATTGTTACTTAATAATTAATAATATTATGAAACTATATCTATATTTAATTATTAATATGAGACATATTGTGTATTTCGTAGAACAAAATAATATGTTATACACATATATATTATGTATAGCTATACGTATATTTTTAAACCTTGAAATAAGTCAAATATTTTTTTTTGTTTTCTCCTTCTCCTTCATTGTACTACAATACTAAATATAGTCCTCCACCGGATGACATGTCAGTAGAGAGACGATCACGTCGTGATTTGAGTCGTCGAGTCACAACTGACTCTGGAGACTCCTATTCTCAGTCTCAACAACAAAATCGAGAACTACTTGGGTCCAATCGTCGTTCTCTTTCTGCTGTTACATCCGCACAGTTCCAGGGTCAATCTAGAGGAATTTCTCCAGTACGAGATGTGGACGGTCATGAGTTCCAATCTTCTGCTGGTCAAACTCACCCAAGACATCGTTCGACTAATGTTACACCTCAAGGGTCACCGAAGAAACGAATACTTCCAGTTGTTCCGCCTGGAAGAGAAAGACTAGCTCAGGTATTTATTTTTTATTTAAAATTAATAAAAATTTCGCCAAGACTTAATGAGAATAAAACAATCCATAAAAATTATTTTATCAAGCAGTACAAAACGGTGCAAAAATTTAAAATAGCTATACAAAAGTATGCAAAATGCAAAAGTGTGTTAAATTACTACTACTCACTACTTACCTATAATAAAAGTACTGCATAAAAAAGTATTCAGTTTGGCATTTCATAATAAAACCATCGAGTCGCTTGATGTTTAAGAGTTCGGAGGCAAATTCAAAAAAAAAAAAGTTCTGCGGAAAATGGAAAAACTGTGTTTCGGATGTAGTTTCTAGTAATTCTCAAAGTCAGTTTGTGTCAGTTTTATATAAGTATAAAGAATATTATAATTTATTATAAAATTATGATTCTATTATCAGGATATCGAAGAAAGGGCTCGAGGTGTAATGAAAGCTCGAATGAGATCATCGTTGTCGGCATCTTCATCTTACGGAGAAAAAAGTGAAGGAACAAGTGGTGCTAGTAGGTCTGGACGCGGGTTGTCTCCTGACCGTGACCGAGAATGGGGAGATTCTGATCTAGGTCAGTATACGTTTAAAATAATATTATTATTTATTGTAATGTACACTACATTATATAATATTATACATCTTGTGTTTTCGTCATGCAATTTTAACAAAAAAAAAAATGATATCATGAATACAATAATACTAATGAAGCAACAATGTGATACTTTATTTCTAGAATCAGTTTATTCCACCCAAAGTGAAAATCCAAATAGATTAAGGTAATCTTTAGTAATAACTTAATAATAAACAGTAGAGCTTTTTCATTTTGCTAAAAGCCAATAAGTTAGCCGAATATACATACCTATATATATTGCACTAACGTTAGTGCCTCACGAAAGAAGCATTATTAAAATAGTTTACGACTGTTGAATTATTATGAACTACGAAGTATCATTTCAAACTGAACTAAAAATATTATATTATTATTTTATAAGTTATAATAATATGATTTTTGCATGATGCATGCCACATGTTGAATAATGAGTGTGATTTATTTTTTTCATAAATATAACAGATCAAGACACTCATTAGATTTTTCAAATTCTCAACAATGGTCTCAAAATTTCGAGGCTTTCAATTATAATGAAAGACACCAAATTCTCACCACGTCTAGATCTATGCCATTAATAGATGATAAACCAATAAGTAGTAGATTTATGAGAAATTCAACTAGTGCTCAATTTAATTTTACACCATATTTCAAAAGTAGTTCCTCAAAAGGTAGTTTTGCACGTAATAGTAGTCCAACAGTGTCTATGGCTTTACTCTCTCCACAATCAGATATTGTAGATAATACTGATGACTATTATTATTACTATCATGAACATGGTCCTTGTAACTCACAAGTTTTAAGTCGTCATCCTCCCAGTATAACAAGTCGATGCTGGCAAACATTTCAAAACTTTCACAAAAAGAATAGTACTACTACTACTACTAATAATAACAATATTGCTTCAACTTATCCAAGTCAACCAGAAGATTTTCCATCACATTTGGATTTCAATCTCCCTTTTTCATCATCAAGTCGATTTGCTAAACAAGAATACGACGATGATTTGAATCCAAACTATTTACACATTTCTCATCAAAGAAGAAACAAAACAATGACAAAGAATACAACAAATGATGTTAGTGAACAACAAAGAGGAGGACGACCAATAGATTATTTGGGCGTTCGTCGACTCAGCCAAAATATTAATGCAACAATAGAATCACTCAAAGATTTTCCGAATCAAGGTAAGGCGTATCGACGACTAAGTAAAGATCTTACAGCAACGATAGAAAACATTCGAGAAATTATACATGATGTACGATCACGTTTAGTAAAATCAAAACCAATCCAAAGTGAAGATGATTCATGGAATGGTAGTGTTGAAGATACTAGTAAAAAACCTACAACTAGTTCTGGTAATAATAGTCATAGAATTAAAGCGTCTCAAAATCAAAGACAATATGCTCAAGACTATGATGAAGAAGAAGAAGAAGAAGAAGACAATGATGATGAAAGTACACGACTTGTAAATACGCGTGAAGGAAGATTAAGAAAAACTATGGATCTAAAGAATGTTCCTATTGATACATCCAGTTTATTAGAAGAACCTGATAAAAGAAAAAGTAGAAAACCTAGTCCTTCAAAAATTCGTCCATTAAAACAACAACATCAAGAGAATAACACTAATAGTGGTACTACTACTGGTGAACCTTCAAAATCTAATACACAGCAGCAACAAATAACTTCAGTTCATGGAGCAAGACCTAATAATATTAATAAGGGGAGCATAAAAAAGAAAGACAATAATAGTAGCTACACTATTGGGAAAAATTCAATTCCTAACGATGAAAGTATGGTAAAGAATGTTCTCCAAGGTTTTACCACCTCAAAAACTAGTAATAATGATGGTAAAGAGAAAAATGGTCCGAAATTCCAGCAAGAAGAAAGTTCACTTTCGGAAAAATTTAAATTATCTGATAAAGCCAATAGCACTGGTACTGATAGTATAAATAGTAGTAGTAGGAAAAGTACAGAAAAGTCTAGTAAAATTTCTTCACCTTCACGACGTACAAAAAATCTAAAAAATAGATCAAAATGTAATCGTAAGAACAGTGGTAATGATAAAACTATGTGTAAAGTAGTTATTGATGATGTTGATGAAAATTATTTTGGCAATGATGGTTTTAACCCTCAAAATACTACTCCTTCCTGTAGTGAATATACCATGAGACATCCAAAAAGAAGTCTAGGTACGAGAAGCCTATCATCGGAAACAGCTCCTGAAGAGAAAGCAGGTACGTACAAATTTTTTATAATAATTAAAATAATGTTCACATTAGAAAGATATAATATATATGCTTACTATACTTTTCTAATAAAAAAAACTCGGGTTAAAGGTATATATTCTTGACAGTATCTCAGTATAGTATGTATATTATACTGTATATTGAATATTTCATTGGTGCATTTTGTATTCTTGTAATGATCAAATATTAGTGAGTGTCTAAAGTTAAAGAGTTATATGTTGTGGTTCTTGGTTATTTTTCTCATAAATAATATATGATACATAAATAGGAAATTTTTGGATATTTACTAGGAAAAAATTGTTAAAATGTTTTGTGTGCCAAATATACTGCGTAATCAGCTGTGCCAGTGAAAATTAGTTAATGACGATAAAAAGGGACAAGTAAGGTGATGGTAGATGATGACAAAAACTAGAAAGGTTGAGGGGGGTTTTTAGACGTTATGAAAATTATCATTACTTTCAGTTAATTCATATAACGTGTCTGAACCTTATAATACCAATATACAGTACAGTAGACATTTCTTCTTTTTTTCTTTTTTACAATAAGTCTCTAGTTAAAGTAACATAGCGTAGAAAGTAGATGGTGAATTTAAGCACTTTTAGACGCCTCAGACACCTCAATCGGATTGCATTGAGGCATGCTTGTAAAATTGCAAGTATAATAATATTATAAAATCTAATAAATCTATAACTTGATGCAAATAATGATGATGACAGAATAATATATCTACAATAGTATGTTAGTGTTGGTAATATAAGGTATGGACAGTATATTTGATATCATTTATTTGATGTTTCTGCTTTCGCCATAAAATTTTTTTATTAGACTAAGTAGTAGTCAGCGGTCAGTATTGTATTGACGTAGTATTTTTTATATACACATCTACATAAAAAATATAAAATACTGAGTTTTTTGAAAGCTAAGTCTTTATCACTGCAAATGAAGTCACTGTTAATATTTTTGATAGAATTTCAAGTTTATCGATCGTATATAATATTATATCTTGTTTTGATGCATGATGGTAACAGTGATATTTCATCAGAATCAGAATTTACAACGTTTTCGTTAGAACTTTTTTCATTTTTTATCATCTAACAGTATAATATTTTATGAAATAGCTACATTTTTATCGTTATTGTGTGATTAATTATTTTAGATGGTTCTTTGAGCGACACTGCTGTCAATAACTTGAACCCGAATAGTTTAGAAAGACAAAGAGGTCATCGAATTGCAACAGGTCCACGACTAACGGCTGCAAATATGTCGGGCTTGAGTAAAAAATCAAATTCAACTTCACAACTGTCAGCAACTGGTACGACTATTCGGTGTAGCTTTGCATTTTTCAATCAAGCATCTATTAATTACTTGCAAATATGTTTTATTTTTGCTTCTTTTAAATCTGTCACGGCTTTATGCAATCAATATATTTAGTTTTTATTGTTTTTTTGTTTTCAAAAAAAAAAAAAAAAAATCTTCTTTATTTCACTTTTACAAATTCAGTTTCTTGTAATAGTATAGTACTTTAATTTTTCTTTCATCTTTAAGTAAGTATAACCTCTTTCTACCGTCATGTTTTAATTGTTATACAACGATACTATTCTCAAAAGTTAGGTGTGCTGTACATTGTACACGCATACTGAACTCAAGTAGTATAAAACGAAGCAACATGAGCACATTTATCAACAGAGTTAGTTAATAATAATACAGTGCGTAGTTAGTAATTAGTAAAGCAAAAAAATGTGCATATGATATTATGAATTATGAACTAAGTACATTATTAGCATTATTTTGTATTAAAATACAACATAAAATGGCACAGCATTGCACTTATCGTTAGAATACAGTTTACATAATATATAATGTAGCATCTCGACAGGTACAATTTACAACACATTTAAATTCTACAAAATATCTGTGTTCAAAAATAAAAATGTTTTTTTAGTAATATTTTGATGCATTTCGATTTGTAATAATATTGTGTCATATTATGACTGCTCTTGTCTAGAACTTGTAGCAGTTTGAATTTAAACTTTAACTTCATTCATTTTAGAGCGGAGTATTTATAGCAATCTATCGAGTCACGAAAAGAATACAAGTCAAAGTACAAAATGTCACAAGTTTCTTCGGAAATAATGCCAAAGTTTATATGGATACATTTGATAATTTTCACCTTTCAGCTCAGTTTACTATGTAGATCCACAGATTTCAATGTAGATTTATTCTTCTTTCTTATGTGTTTACATACTGTGTACATGCATTTGTTCGTGTATTAAAAATTAAATGTATGATAATATATCCTAGAGATTATACGTACGAGTCTTTTAGAAAAAGGCTATTGTGGATATTGATACACAAGTTTGAGTGCAAGCGAAGGCGTTTTAGAAAACCCTGATTTTTTTATCAGTATTGTGACAAATTTTTCACCATCATTTTCATGTTCTTTGCACATCAGTAGTATCTGAAAAAAGTTTTGGACATTTAAAATATTCACAGTAACATTGACAAAAAATATGTTTTTTAAATCGATTCCACATGAATTTGAGTTTCATTCTCAATTCCGACAATAGCCTTTTTCTAAATAAATAAAAATCAACTCAAAACTCAAAACACATACATTATATACATATACGTTATATTGTGTCGGATTAGCTTAAGTAATTCTAGTAAAATATTCTATCGCTCTATAAATATTATATATAATTAGGCTTTTCAGTGTTTAGTGTGATAGTGTGAAATATGAAAAATACAAATTTTTTCCGTTGTTGTATATGAAATAAATTAAGCTTGAAGTAAGTACTGATGACTTGCGCATATGAAGTACTTCGTATGCACATTCAAATGATTAACCTTTGAAAAATGAGTACTAATACTATGATGAAAAACATATACAAGTATAAAAATGTGAAAACGTTCGAAACTACATGTTTAGGGCGGAAGCGAAGACTTGGCTTTGGCCGGTCAAAGGGATCAGGAATAGGCATTCATCGCTCTGAAGAAGTTTTACCGGATGATCTAAGGCTGGCTTCAAGCCACACAGGATCTTCACTATCTTCCGAGGATATGTCAGCCTCTCAAGATACATCTGACAGGTACATTCTTCATTCAAAAAACACATAGCTCGTACTGTAGAAGGACTTTAAAATGATTTACTGTCAAGTGTAAGAGAGCTAAGAAAGGGAAAAGACAAAAGGTATTTCAAGAGAAAACATCAAACCTATATATTATGTAATTCCTTTCTTTTACCAAATCATCCTTTACATTCCTTTAAACTGCCTTATATTGTGAAGTAAAATTTTAGATTTTGGTAGTCAGTAATAATAATTGTCGTTGTTGTTGTTTATATACAATATACACTACCAGTATTATTTTTGAGAGTCGACTATGGGACATAAAACAATGTGATTTTAAAATTTAAATGACTCGAAAATGACTTGTGACTTGGACTTTTATTTGATCCACCTGCTCCTCACAGTAATAGTTATAATTTTATTTGCAGTATCAAGGAAGGATAGTATTATGCTTCCATAATATCCCTTTCTAAAAATACCACGACGCAGTATTTATTTATACATTATACGTTTTCTAGTGGTAGTACGCGTTACCCGTCATTCGAACTCAATTTGTGTGTGTGAAAACTTTGACTTCAGACCATTACAATGACAAACAAGCATAAAATTAAGAGAAAGAGAAAGAGCTGGCTTCTCCGGTATTTAAACCAACACTGGTACAACAACAAATCATAATTCAGCATCTTTTAGTATGTCTTATATCTAGTATGTATAATATATGTACTACTGACGGCTGTATTATTAATACAGTGCATTGACGCATGAGTTGATTGGGTGAAAGTCAATGCATAGTATTGCTAAAATAAAACAAAATTTTGACTTGGTTGTATTGAGCTATATATTTGTACGTACCAAAAATAGTGACCGGCAACGAGTACATGTGTATACTTTGAATGGTATACGGTTGGTCAGCATTTATTAGCCAATAAAATAATAAACTAAGATACACGTGTAAGAAAATAGTAATAGTTTAAGTCTTGTGCAATAATTGGTTTAATTTTTAAAAGGCTAAATATGCAATATTCGTGTCGTAAATTTATCTTCAAATGGCGCAAAGGGAAGCACACGAAAAGTATGTTGGTAAGGTATCGTAATAACTTCATCGGTGTTTCTTTGTGCTCAAGTGCACAGCAAAAACGGTTTGGTAAAAAAGATTGAACCTTTGGTTTAGGTTACAGAAGCGTCTGTATAAATGACTGAAGCTTCTGTAATCTTAACCAAAGTTCGATCTTTTTTACCAAACCGTTTTTGCTGTGTGGTAGTTAATGTTTTCGTATCCTTTTAAATAATGAGTTACTATACATATTACAGTATCTATTGTTAAAAAATGTGCGTGTATTTATTCAAAGTTGTAAATGTCTGTGTGGCTTTGAGGATTATGAGTCTCTTGTGAATTGTATGTTTCAAATCGCTCGGATTTTGAATTAATAATAATGTGCAGTATTAATCATGAGACAGGAATATAATGATTGTTATTATTTAAATAATAGTATGGTTCTAATAATAATGTTAAAGTGAAATATATTTGTAGTTGATCATTTCTGCTGTAGGATTATCGTTCACGTAAATAATATCAGATGTAGAGGTCAGAAAATTTCCACACTTGTTTTTTAACTGAAAGAAATATACTACAGAAGTTGCTCCGTGTAATATTTGATTATTATTTTTAGCTGTTTTCTCACTCTTTCTTCTTTGTATTTTTACAGTTTCTTACAGTTCAATGCTTTTCTGTGGCGTATTTTTTATTTTCATTCTTTCTTAACTGTCTCTTTGTCAATTTTCTCAGTGTTTTTACATTTTATAAGTATGTAAAACATGAATAGTATGAAAATTTTGTTTGTGTAAAAGTTTATTATATTATTATATAATGATTATAAATAACAATAAGTTTAAAAAAGAATTCGGTAAGTGAGGACTTTGTATGGTCTTTCATGAGGTTAGACGGAGGCGGTCCAAGACGTTTGGTCAAACAGTCTTCAAAGGATTCAACGGATGGGAGTCTCAATTCGATTTCATCAGTATCGGGCTCCGATTCAGGCTCAACGTATATATATAAACTATATTATTTTTTTCTTACTGTTAAGCATAATGTAATATAAATTATAAACTATTTTCAAAAGTAAATTAGCGTACACTAATGTACACGTAGGTATTTCTCAGGTAGTTTTTACCATTTTGCATGATCCAATCTTTTCATGTCTCCCTTTTATTGTTGAGTTTAAATATCCAATGATTAGTATTATTATTTTAGACGGTTCTGAGATTTGCTGCCTGCATGCTACTACCTGTATATAGGTTAGAAACCAGTCCTATTCACTAATATGTCTGTTACTTTTATCTGTGTATTTATAGTATTTACATGCACAAGTAGTTTTATTGTTGTAAATAATTATCGTCATGTTCCGTGTATCTTCTTCCTGTGCTACAAAGGCTAGAGATGGTCAAAGGAGAGTTTTCCTTGTGTTTCTTGAATCTGGATGATTTTTTCCTAATATCCGATGCTTCCACTGTGTTTAGCACACGAGCATGTACAATGTACAATGTACACTCTCAAAAGTAGGATGTAGACACTAAAAGTTCCAAAATTTCCATTAGTACAAGTAAAGCGATTGGTTAACTTTTCTAAATCTGTTGAACCATTATACAATTTTAGTCTATACCCAATCATCCGAAAAAATAGAATAGAATGTACTAATTTTCCTTATACTTTGGATTTCAACTGCAGAATATGTATTAAGCAGTAAATTATACGTTTGGCACTAAACCTTGTACAGTGAAATATACAGGATTTGAAAAAGAAAAGTCTTGTTGATGATTTTCCAACTTTGGCCTTTGTGTTTGTATTTTGTATGCAACTTCTTTGCGTCTGTAGTCTATGTGTATGTATATGTAATTGCTCTGATTGCTTTTCTACTCCACATAGAAACATCTAAGTAGTCCTTGTTGTCGTAAAGCTTAACCTAGAATGGTACATGCATATTATGTATAATATATAGTTATTTTTTACAAGAATTATAATGTACATGTAATATAGCTTTGAAAGGATTTTAACGATTTTTAGTTAATCCTATGTTGTATAAATCCAAAATCAGTTCTTCATCTAATTTCATACAGTGAGACAGTTAAACTAATAGCATCTGTTTTTTCATACAACCTACAATTTAATTATCAGTAAATATGATTGTATAATATTATGAAATCTAAAATATTATGCTGATGATTTTACGTATCATTACAAATAACAAAAATAACTGATTCATTTCATGTTTTGCGCCTCTAATCGTGACCTTATTGGGTTTATTATTATATCCTATAATCGTACCTAATGACTGTACGTATTTCATCTGCATTCTATATTGTATTGTCTGCATCTCTATTGAACTGGTTTTGATGCTGATTTTGAATTATATCAAAACCTTTTCCCATTTCTCTACTTGTGTTAAATGTTATTTTAATTCACGGTATGCCTAAATCAAACTGTCTGTAAGTATGATATCACATGAAATGATATGATAAAATTCACCACATTTATGAAATGAATTTTTAATTCTTATACCTTCGAAACTTGAGTGAAAGTTTCAGTTTTCACTGAGTTGTTTTTATAACTTGTATCTATATACTACTACGTTAGAACTGTGTCTATATAGGGTTATTATAATTCCGTCATGTAAAATATCTTAATGTCACTGCGCACTCTTATCGACTATTTCTTGCAACTCTCTCTCTCTCTCTATATATATATTCCTCTTTTCTCTCTATCTCTGTGTTTGTAAATATACAATGATGAAATTGATCTTTATATTTCTGACTTTGACTGCAAAGACTGACCATTAATCATTTATGATGTTTTACTTGTAAGTTATAATGAATAATCATGTCATTATTAAGTATGAACGTCTTTACCATCTATTTGTTCACGCAAGCCATTTTCCCTACTCTTTAAAAAGATACATCAACTATATAAAAATATATTCTAATGTATGTATGTACGTATGTAGATATGAATACATACATGTATATGTACATATTTATGCCTTTCTCTCTTTCTCTTTCTCTCCATTCACTTTGTTCGTTTCTCACAGTGTGTAATATATACTATGCACTGGTGTACTGATACCAACCACGAATTTGCTCCTTCATCTTTTGTTGAAATACTTCTTTATCCCTTTTGACTATGATGGTCATAGTGCAAAAGAAGATGAGAAAAAAATTGCAAATATTTTCTTACTTTTCCTTTGTTTCACATTTTACCTTCATCTCGCGTGGGAATGCAGAAACTAAACAAAACTTAAACGTACCTGCGTATGTAAATATATATGTATATATGTGACACTTTATACTTGTTTTCATTTATATGTTTTTGGTTTTTTTACTCAAACTTTTCTTGAAAAACACACAAAAGTGTATACAAAATATCTAATTCTGTTTTTATTGTTGTTGTTGTTCTTGAAATTGAACTACTGTGTATATATATACAATTTTTAATTTTAAATTTGCACACTCCATTTTGTACATTTTTGACCATCTTTGATTTCAAAACGTGAAACCGTGTACTATTCCTTATTTTTATACATATCACAGGCATTAATAATGCTTACATTTTCCTTAACAAATCAATGTTTTCCATATAATATATACTTCTGTACGTTACTCATTTTATGTTTTACATTGTATACCCTTGTAGTATAAATGTCTTGTCCGTTAAAAAATCTTGAAACCTTTATGATACAACAGCTCCTATTGACTCCCTCCTTTCCTAATCTTAATAAAATAACATTATACAGGATATCTACCATTTTTCTTGATGTACAATACACACATGTACACTGTACATAATCATACATAGATTTTACTGTTCACGCCAGACTATGCATTTGGGTGTGAGGACAGAAGGAGAATGGGATTAAGGTATTCGGTTGTTGAATTCGCAAAACAACAA
>JAQGBH010005670.1:0-13886 GCA_034698265.1 Sminthurinus aureus | reverse complement strand
TATTATAGTAGGTAGTAAAAAGATTTACAGAGCAGGGTCAAATTGATCAGCTCAAGTAAATTCTTTTTTTTAAAAATATTATTGTACATCATATACTACAATACATAATATAACATAATAATATATAGTATATTATATTATAGTAGGTAGTAAAAAGATTTACAGAGCAGGGTCAAATTGATCAGCTCAAGTAAATTCTTTTTTTTATTTAAATATTATATGCAAATGTGAACAAATAAAATATCATTATATGTAAATCCATTTTTTTCTGGAAATCATGCCACATACATAAGTACATTAATATTAGCGGCTAATGCACACGAGAGATTTTACAGAGTGAGAGAGGGAGAAAGACGAAACGTGTATACGGAGTACAATAATATTACACATAGCGTGTAATAATAATATTATAAAGTACAAAGTACATAACATTATAATTATTCTATAATATAGTATAATGAATTATTTAATGGTATTTCTTTCGTTCACATTTACATGTAATATGATACAATAATATATTAATATACTCATACTATTATCATGCGTGTATATATAATACAGACTTTCATCCTCTTTCATATAATATAGATGGAGTATACAAAGGAATGGTTTAAGAAGCATCAAAAAATTTTCAATGAGTACAAAATTCCTAAATTAGTAAAACCCCCAACACCAAACATAACAGAGGAAGTAGACATTAAAATCGATTATCCTACTGATGCAGAGTTTGAACA
The DNA here is from genome assembly GCA_034698265.1 of Sminthurinus aureus. Classification (NCBI taxonomy): domain Eukaryota; kingdom Metazoa; phylum Arthropoda; class Collembola; order Symphypleona; family Katiannidae; genus Sminthurinus; species Sminthurinus aureus. The sequence goes on along the minus strand of JAQGBH010005670.1, from coordinate 13,152 downwards.
AATGAGCTTCTTAAAAAATCTATGGAACGATTGTGAGAGAGTGTACAGTAATGTACAGAGGAAAAAAGACTTGAGAGAAAAGGAAAAAAGTAATGCAGAAAGAAAAATAGAATTGAAGGAAAAGGAAGAGGGAAAAATTGGAAGACAGATAGAGAGAGAATGGGTTGAACGAGAGCAGAAAGATTTTGAAAGAGATCGATTCGATTACCTAACACGATTTCAGCCTCACAAATCAAAAATGTCAGAATTTGATAAAAGACGCAAGGAAAAGAGAAAAAAATGGAGCAAAAAGAAAAGTAGAGAGAGGGTCAAGGAGTTGATAAAATCAGGAGTATTACCAAAACGAAAGAAGCAGAAAAAGAATCAAAACAATGACAAATAATAATATAATAATAACAACATCATCATAATAATAACTTGTCAAATTTTTATCATTTCAATGTAAAATTCAAATTAAAAGGAACTTTAAATAAACTTGAAAAGATAATAATTAGATAAATCAAGTTGTTTAATTGACTACATTTTTTTACAATTTTCTAATTTCCTTTTATCACAACAACTATACAAATAACACACATATTATTAAGTATTTCTGACTTTTCTCTCTCTTTTCTTTTTTCTCATGGTCTGTACAAAGTACAGTAGTTGATGTCTGACAGTTGAAAACTAATGATTAATTATTAATGATAAAAAATACTAATAATAATTAATGGTATGAGTAATAATAATAAGCATCATCTCTGAATTCAGTTGTGTATAATATATTATATATATATATATATATATATAGCATCCCTCATACTACCACAGATAGTTAATAATAATAGAAGCCATAATCATAATGCATACTACAAATAATAATTAGTAATGTTAGTTACAATTAATCAGTAATAATAATTATTTTTCATGTTCAGTGCAAAGTACTTGGGGAAATTTTAATTTCTCTTACATTTAGCTTTTAGTTCAGTCATAATATTATGAGCAGCATAATATATATTACATTGTTAACATGTGATGCTTGTAAACCACATTAGTAGTGCAATAATTTGAATGCTTTTGTGCTGAAAGGAAATGTTTTGTAATATCTATCACTTTCTCTGTTGTTTTTTTTATCTCACCTCAGATATAATTTTTATTTTGCAAGTAAAACTAAAAGATTAGTAATGGAGAGTGACACAGGACCATGGGTCAGGTTCTCTGATGAACAGCAGCAAAAAATTACTGAGTTCATGCAATTTTTCAACCTTGACGAATCACGTTCAGATTCTCATCTGAACGCATTCCGTTTTCTTGCGAGACAAAACTGGAATTTAAATGTAATAAAATTGTATATAAATTAGAGTAATGTTTAATATTATTTGGAATATACATGTCGTTATTGTTATTTCGTAATTGAACGTCTAAACATCACAATATACTAATTAATTATTAATTATTATTTACCATTCCAGGATGCTATTAACATGTACTTCAGTGAAGAAAATGATATGAAGGAAAGTCAAGAGAACAAGAATATTTCAGATGATACAACACAAGTTGTTGGTTTGGATGAGGTAATGTAATTACATAGTAAAAGAATTAATACTTATTTGAGTTTAATTAAGCGTCTTGTTTATTCAAAATTTAATTATAAAACAATTTATTACAAATAATTCTTTCACGTAGGAAGAAAATAGTATCAACGAGCCATCCACTTCAGCCCAGCCTCCAATCAAAATGCCAAAATTAGATGCAAGTGTAAGCTATAAAGTATACATGCTTACTGTTTTAATGTAAAATGTTTTTAGTTGTATATTATGTACATATTATATTCTTGATAACTGATTAATCATTCATTATTTTCATATTTTTTTGTAAAGGGTAAATCGAGATCTTTTGATATCTTCAATGTCCCTTGTGGAATTTTGAAAAGAAAAGCAACCGCTGGAAGGTCTTTTGGTAGTTTCAAGAGTGTTGGAGGTGCTGTAGATGAGATAAAATTGCAGTGTACATGGACGGTAAGTATACAAAAAAAACAAGAATAATTATTATTTTAATCATATGGTCGAATACACAAAATTAACGTATTATATAATTTAAAAAAACTATTATTTATTTCACAATATCAATTGACTATTTTGTTTCAAAATTGTATTTATAGAGCAGAACAGCCGCTCAGAAACACTCACTTATCAACGCGCTTGAACTGCTAAAGCACGAAGATTTTTCTTCCCAAGAATTCACGGAACTAGAGGAAAAGACAAAAGTGTTTAGTAATATTCTCCAACTAAGCCCAACCGGATCAAGCAAAGACAAACTTCTAAAAGTCATCTTTAACCTAAAAGATTCACTCACTGCTAAATACAACAAAAGTCAATCAGGTACGTTTTCCGAACTTACAAACACTTTCTCTTACTCAAAATATCACAAAATGTAGGAACGGCAATTGAACAATATTTTAATACAATTACTGATATTCCATGTGTGATAGGCTCCAGTGCGAAAGCAGACACTCCAGCAGTACAGCATGATAATAATACAAGCACAGATCTGATAAACGATGACAGTAATGGTTCAAGTGAAAGTAATGCACATGATAATCCTCCAAATGCTGATCATGATGATAATACTAATATAGTTGTCAGTAAAAATAATGATGACAATAATACAGCTAATATTAATAATGATGATAATTTAATCGGAGAAGAAGCTGTCGAAAATGCTGATCAAAATTCAGATTCAAATGTAAGAAAAATATACAATTGACACATATTATATATACAAACGTGGTCAAATTTTATTTAAACCTGATTCAATATATTTTATTAAAAATCTTTACATATTATATATTATATTAAGAAACGAGTTAATCTTTAAGCAAGCAACAATAATTATTATATTATTTCAACGTACCATGATGATAATAATAAATAATGATTGTTAGTCGTTTTTATACCACTTCTTTATTTAATTGATATGATTTCCTTCATTTTATCTTACTTTCTTTTTAATTAAGAAGAGTACTTTTTTATATTATATTATTTTCCTTGTCTGAGATTAAAATATTTTATTATTATTATTACTGTATTACATACAGTATATGCTATTATGATTGTCATGTACTTCTATCCCTAATACAAACTTTTATGTATTCATTAGTATTTGCATGGTATTATTCTATTATAGACAAAAATGAAAATGGCAAAAGTATTATTGTAACAACACGTCAACAAAAATGACATTCGTTTTGTTCATGAAAAAATAAAAATACAACTTTTAACATTGTTTTTTGGAACGTCTTTTCTCTACTGTGTTACAGGACTCGTTCGATAATTTCATGGGGAAATGGACTGCAATCCCACATCCAGTGTTTAAAGAAGTTGATGGCACTCATATAAAATTGGATGGTTACACGCTCTCAAGCAGAAGCGTTAGCCACGATGGTTACCAATGTCACTGTAGAACATCAAATGGTGAAAAATGCAAAGCAAGAGTGAGAGTAAACAATGGAGAATTTTGCGTAGAACGTACGCATGATCATACTTGTAATGTAAGTTAATAAATGTAATGACATGAGTAAAGGTTACAATTATATCTGAAGTATAATCTAAAATAACAAAAATATACTGTAAAAAACTACTTTTGTACATAAGCAAATAAACACATAAAGGTATAATAATGACGCTAATTTTTATATATTTGACTTCACAATGACATATTGTAGGCGTTATTATCAAGGAATAACCCACCGGAAAATTTTATCAAAATTCAAAAGTTTCTCAGTCGACAAAAACAGTTGGGGATTGACTATAGTATTATTAATACAAAAGAAGATTGTAATCGTATGTTTGATTTCTTGCTTAGTTTACATTTTCTTGTACAATTTTGAATGAAATATATGTGTATAATAATATTTCATGGAATTTAATGTATTACAAATATATACGGGAAATTACTACCATTATATATTTTTCATTACAATAATTTTCAGCTGACAAGATATTTGGGTGGTATCTCAATAAAGCACTTGAGTTATCTAGTGGGACTAACTTAGGTTGGAAAAGCGCAAGAAATATTCTGAAAGAGAAGGGTGTTGTCTTCCCTAAAACGAAAAAATACTATATAGAGCAATGGCAAAATTGGATGTCAACGCAACAGTCGAAAACCTTTGGACTAGTCCAAAACCCGTGGAGGGAATTTGAATTTTTTAAATTGATGGCGGTGTCCCTTCCTTACGTGTCAAAGAACGACTGCGGTCAATCAATACCTGACCAGACATTAGTACGTGCTATTCATCCTAAATTCGGACCAAGTAGGTCACTTAATGCTTTAATGCACAAGTTGCCTATAGTAAAGAAGCGTCTGGAAGAGTTGCAATTAAATAGGTAATACTGTAATATATTTTTTTTGTATTCTCCTTGTATTTAATGTAAAATATACGCATGGATTAACTATATCCAAGAATATATTTAATGAATTGTTTTCATATAATTTAAAATTGTTTCAGTGATTCGACTTTATCTGACAAGGACTTGAATACTATTTTGGATATGAGCATCTCTTCTTACTCTATTACAAGACCAATTGACTGGGAGAACATTTTTGCAAAACTTGAGAGTTCGGAAAAAGAAGAGTCAATTAAAATATTATTCTTTTCCAAAATATCCGAAATTAGCTCCAAATATGATTTCCATGAATCCATCTTATCCAATTTGCAAAATGCATCCACTTCTTTATCCATGGACTCAATTGTGGAATTGTTCACTCCAGCCACAGAAGATGTGAAAATGTTAAAATTTTTGTCATTGGATTTCCTGTCTATTGCTTCCTCTTCATTCTCGAATCCTGTTATCTTCAAGATTGTGCAAAATAATGACGTTGAATATATCTATAATGTTAATTACAACCCATTAGCTCGAAGGGGTAAACACAGTTTTGGTACATTGACAGTAAGTTTGTAACATATTGCTTTTTAACCATATTATATATCATAATACAATTAATACACATATTGTGTATTACATTATAGTAACTCTCCTAAAACAATTACACATGAAACTTGTTGTGTGTTTTAAAACTCGAAACTTATAAAATCATTTTTTGATTGTAGGAAGCACAACAGGAGATTATCCATGATGCAAGAAAGAATCTGTCTGATTTAGATTCTATGGTTAATTGAGTTATAAAATATGATAAATGGACTTAACCAACACTGAATACTTAATATTTTAATTTATCTTATACTTGAATGATGAATAATAATTATTATTGTTTTATAGCATGGAACTTTAACAAGGAATATTCTAAAAAAAAAATACAAACACTACTATGAACTCGTCGATGACGTAATTCAGGAAGGTGACATCACAGACGATATTTTAAACCATGACAAATTAGTAAAACAGTACAGAAAGAGCCGTAATGTCCTCACTTCGTTTCTCAATCCAGAATATGAAGAAGATGAGGAAGAAGATGCTGAGGTTGATGATGATGATGAACAAAATAACTCCAGTGGAAAAAGACAAATTATCAACAGTATATCTGATGAAGGTTTGTATTTAAACTGATATTACTTCACGTCCATTACAATAAACTATGATAATTATGGTTATTCAAAACTAATTTTGTTTCATTATAATTTATAATCATGTCAATCTTTACATTTATACATTGCAGGTCTGTATGTAGTGTTCTCTTATCAATGGAGACTCCCAAATGGTGACATTCTTATAGCTATATGTTTCACATCCCTGTTGAATATGTACGAGTCGATTTTTAGTAATCTTGGGCAACTGTTGAAAGGTCACGGATGTTACAGCATCTGGCTTGTAATTACAGAAAAGGTACACAAGTATTTAAAATATCTATTAGTACTGTTCAAAATGATATCATGTATTCTGATCTTGTCCTCGTTGTATTTGTTTTTTAAAAATGATGTAATTACATGTATAATAATCTATAATATTTTCTTTTTATTTATTCATTGATTCCGTAGGATGGGATTCCACTAATTTCAGAAGAGTCCTTTTCTGGATTATTTATTGTAAAAGGTCTATCAACCGCACTGTGGTTTAAATGGGCTTTAGTAGATCTTCTCAGAAATAACACCAATTACCAACTTAGAAATTATATTCCAGTTCCAGATGATCTAGACAAGTTGATGCAAGAAAAATTAATAGCTGCAGGAGGTATTATTGGTCCGAGGAACGTGAAGAAAAGAGTTTATACGAGTCAACCACAATCTTAAAATATTCCAGTGTTCTTTTATTCTTCACGTCATCAATCATTTCAAGATACATTTTCATAATACCATAATGTACATGCAATAGATGTTTTATTCTTTCTAAAATAAACTTTTTGATTAATAAAAAAATATTAATAATAATAATAATGTAAATGTTTATTTTGTAACCACAAATTTGATTTATAAATAAATATAAATTGCGGTGAAAAACGCGTACAATTTATATAGTGAATTTAAATAATTACTCAGTGTCGTTTTAAAATTTATTTGTGTACTGATTTTATTTACACGCTCTTTATACTTTAAGTTTTCAAACTTTATTTTTCCCTACCATATGGTGGTGGAACTGCGTTTGAATAAGCCTTCATCAATGATAGGAATATGTCAGCAAAAATTGAAAAATATCATGTCAGTGGCATAAGTTTACATAAATGGCATAAATTGGCAAAAATGACAACAACCTCAGTTTTTACAGAAAAATCACTGACCTTCATATTTTGATCTGGATTTGGATGGTCAAATCGACCAAAGGTTTTCTTGGCAAAAAATTGTACGTAGTGTCGGACAGTTCCTGAAGAATTCAAAAGGAAAGAAAGCTTTGTTACATTTATGTTTGAAATTTCTATCTGTTTAAAGATGCATCCAATTTATCTAAATTAATATCAAAAATATTAGCATCCAAGTAAAATGTTGGTTATTGTGTTACGCATGGAAATGTTTTCAGGAAAATGTCCCATGGCCCGTTGAACTGCGCGTGTATTTTTGATGAGGGGATCCCCAGTGATGAGGTTCCTAAAAACTTCCAAGTGAAGAATGTGCTTGGCAAAAGGAACGCAGTAGGGTGCGATTGTGTTTAGAACTTTAAAAACTGCCTTGATTTGCGGCGTGTATTCTGAAAATATTTTAAATGCTCATGTTTTATCAAGAAAAAATCACCAAGGAATTAAAATCGGCAATATTCACTTATTGTCGGCGACTCACTTAAAGGCCCATCCACTTCGGCTTCAGCTACTTTCCCGAGCTGTTCCGAAAAACGGTAAAAATAGAAAAAACGGAAATAAAAGGTCAGCAGGTCAAGAGGTCAAGAGGTCACGAGGTTACGGGGCCAAAAGGTCAGCCGAAATTTAGGGGATGAAAAACTTGACCAGTTTATTATTTTTTTACAAAGTATAATGTGTTTCGTAATTTTAAAACATTCTGTACCGTTAGAAGAAGGTTATGAAAAGCTGGTGACTGGAATACTTTACCCAAAAGTTTGAACTGGGTAGCAAAATTACCAATGAACATTGCAGGTGCCAAACCCACAAAACGATTCACATTCTTCTCGTAATGATCCGGGTTTTCACTCTGGTATATGAAGAACTAGAAAACATTGAACAATTAGCATTTAAAACTCAACAAGGTAAGAGGTCAAAGGTCAAAAGGTCAAAATTTTATTGTAACATGAGTAAGGATAAACGAACCATGGTGGTGCCCATAGAGTAACCTGTAGCAAAAAACAAGTTGTAATTGAATAATGACAGTAAATAATTTGAAATATGACATTTTATTGTTTTAATTAATTGAAATTTTGAAATTACCGACATAGTTGACCTTGTCCACTTTCGCGACCTCTTTAATCGTTTCAATAGAAGACATTACATCGAATTGGCCCATCTCGTGAACGCTTTTCAGATAAACAAAAAGAACATTAAGGGTACCGCCATTGAAATACAGTTGATTTTTGCTGTTGACAGATGGCGCAGTTAATTTTGACAAATACACAATTTATAAACAAATAGTCGTCAATTATTCAAACCTGTGTTCCCAGTATTCACTCGAGCTACTCTTAGGATCTAAAGTCACGTGCTCTTGAGAGTATTTTGTGCCTCGTGCATTTCCTACAAGAAAACGGGGCGATAAATTTTTTAGCCGCGCGCCGCAAATAAAACTCCAAAATTGTACAGTTACATACAATATCGTATAAATTTTAACTTTGATTTGTAATACCAATCCACACTTCGTAGCCATTATTAGCAAGGATATAAGCTGAAAAACGAAAAAAATTAGAATCAAAAGGTCAGGGTGGGTCAAATTCCAAATTATTAATAAAAAATAATTAGATAATTACACAAAGGAAAATGCATTGAAATGCTCTTATTTTAAAAATAAATTAAAAGAAGTTCCTACGGAGGACAGAATCAGGTTCCATAAACAGCCAATCCACTCCAGAACAGAAAAGACCTTTCAAGACAAGAGCAAAAAAGGTGATTATTCAAAATTCTTATAAATTTTCACCATTTTTGAATAAAAATTGTAACCATAGAAACCGAATTTAGAATATTACCATGCTGAAGTAAAACTGGGTATTTGTTCTTGTCACCACAATTTTCACGACATTCAATACGCCACGCAGTTAGAATGAAACTGTCATTAGAGGTAATTTTGACCTCACTGACCTTAAACCCATTCCTTTTTATGATCGTCATCTGCAATCAAAACCAAAACCAAAAATATCATGACAAAATACAGCAGAGCATAAAAGGTCAAAAGTCAAAGTTCAAAGGTCAAAGTTTAAAATTTGGCCGTCTCCAATGTTAAAAACGGACCGGGAGAATCATAAATCATAAATCGTGCTTACCGGATCTTTGTAAAGAAATGCATCGGGAATCGTATAAATGATTTCGAGTTCTTTCAAAAGCGGCTTGAAACCTTCGGCCAGGGTGGTCAAAAGACTTGACACATTTCTAACTTTGGTCAGGTCAAAAGTTAGTTCGGGTATTTTAAAATCTAGATCCAAATCGAAAATCGAAGCACAAGTCGGAATAAAACAAGTGGAAAAGGCGATTGAAAAAAAGAACAAGAGATTCATCTTGACTAAGGCCGCCTACTGACTGCTGACTGCTGACTGATATTTGAATTTCAGATTTGGAAAGAGTTAGACAAAAGTATCAATTTGAAAACTGATCCCTTGCCCAAATTTTCCTGTACTGTTCATCGGCCACGAGCTAAACAACTAGTGCCAAAAATAATATGTTTTGGAGTTTTTCTTGTCTGTATCACGAAATGGGAATTGGCATTGTCATTGTTTCCAAAACCGCGGTTTTTAAATAAATAGAACAAGGAAAATCGAACATTGAACATAAAATTTGCGTCACTTGATTTCCCTTTAAATTGAGCACAGTTTCTTTTGTACTTGAATTCAATGCCACATTTTAAAGAACAAAAGTATTTCAGTATTTTAAGCATCAATGACTCGAGACTCGAGACCATTTTAAATTTGTACAAATTATCATTTTCATGCAATTCTGTTTTATATGTAACAAAAGCGTGTACACTTTACACTTATTTTCAATTCATTTATCATGAAATTTTCAGCAGCCGCTCAATCATTTATCATTTTTGTTCATTTGTTCATTGAATGTCAGAGCAAATGGCAATTTACTCGTGGATTCTTGGAAAAGTTCAATGTTAGAACTAAAACAATGGCGAAAATATCAGTGGTGGGCATTTTTTTCATCAATTATGTTGACACAAGTGAAATAATTAAAAACAATTATGACTCGAGTTGCAGTTTGAATTCAATCGAGTCCATTTTAATTTTGGATTGTGGCGTTGAAAGTTGAAACAATTGACCTTAAAAATCCAAATTCTCGGAAATTGACGCATTACAAAATTTTTCCCTGCTTCATCTCAAATTGTTTCTAGTTGTGTTGAGTTGATGTGGCAGAAGCCAAAAGGAGGTTGAGAAGCGAGGACGGGCGCAAAGTTTGCTTCGTTTAGTCAAAATGTTTTTCAAAACTTGTTTTGGGTTTTGTCTCGTTCTGGGTTTTGGAATTTCCTCCGGATCCGCACAACAGAGACCTGACACGACAATCACAATTTTTGCAAAGGAAAATCAAAGTGGTAATAAATTTACGACTGTTGAATGATTTTTTGGGTTTCTATGGGAATTCTTACGGTTTTTTGTGGTTTTGTTTCTGTTGGGTTTTTTCTCATATTTTTGTCAAGGTCGACAGTTTTTTGTACACTTTTGTGATTTTTTGTACACTTTTTAGTTGGCCTTGAGCAGTTTTGAATTTCACGTTGTTGTGCCTCTCAATTTTTTCAATCTTTCAGGAGACCGAGAATTTGCATCAGTTGGAAATTGTCTGAGCTTGTATCAAGCAGAGTATTTGCGCCCCAAAGTGCCAACTGTCAATTCTATTTCTTTTGAGCCTGATTTCAATTGTCTTCGATTTTATGAGTATGAGTGCTGTAGTGGACGCTATTTTGATGCTGACCCTGCCCAGGAAAACCAGAATTCTGCGCGGATGAACAAAATACACACCAATGTGAGCAAAGACTCCGCGTGGTTTGATCCCAGGTCAGTTGGTGGATGTCTTTCACAATCTAGCTTTCTTGGTACAGTAGATCCCCCAAAGTTTTTGGTTGAGCCGAATTCTACACAAGAGCAACAAGCAAAGGACAACACAAATGTGAAGCAGTTTGACGATCGAAATGCCGCTGTTTACATCTCGTACGAACAGGAGATGGAGACTACGCCGCATTGGCTCTACAACATTTTCAGCTTGGGTTGGGGCCACGTCAAAAAAAATTATGGAGATTTTGGCTACGAAGGAAAACTCTATGGCATTTACCATGGTGACAACCACACCGATCAGGAAGCCCAGTCAAGACCTTTTATTTACAGGGACGCAAGGGTGAGATTTGAAACTTTCAACAATTGTTTACAAAAATCATCAAGACTTTCATTTTTTTTGTTCTAAAATTGTAAACTCTGACGTCTGACCTTTGAAATTTGACCTCTGTCTTTTGGAATTTGCCCCTGACCTTTGAATTTTGACCTCTGACCTTTGGACTTTGACCTCTGACCTTTGACTTCTGGCCATTGAATTTTGACCTCTGATCATATAACTTTGACTTCTGACCAACGAAATTTGATCTATGATCACTGACTACTGACCTCTGAACATTGAACTTTGACCTCTGACCAACGATTTTTGACCTCTAATCGCTGAACAAAGACATTTGACATGTGACTTCTGACCATTGAACTTTGACCTCTGACCAATGACATTTGACATTTAAGAACTGACCGCTGACCGCTGGCATTTGAGCTCTAATTTGATTTTTTTTCTCTGAATTTTCCTTTTTTATAGTCAAATTGCCGCAACGTGATCAGTGTGTTTTCGACCAAAAACAGCACAAAAGCCGCCCAAAGGCGGGATGAATCAGAGTTGGACTCGATAACTGCAAAGATGGCCGGAATAGTTGATTACATTTACAGTGGAACTCTGGAATCTCCCTGCTCCGACCTCTGGACAAGTGAGCAAGCGTGGGCGGACATGTTTCGCTATGACCTCTACCTCACCCTCGGCATGAGCAAAGATGCCAACAGGATAGCAGCTCAAGCTCGCAACAAGTTCCATGTTAAACCGACAATTGGATCCACCTGGTTCACCGACTGGTTCAAGCCCATTTATGACAAGTATAATGGAACGCAGGCACTTGTTAACTTTTTTAAACTCCGAGAGCAACATTTTCCAAAGGCCGTGAACAAAGCTTATGGTCCCACCTTTGAGCAAAAAATGGTAAGACTAAATAAAAATTGTAGGCATTTGGAAACTTGGAAACAACAATTATTTTAGGTACTTGCATTGTAAGTCATGGCCAATGGGCAGTATCAGTTAAAATTGGCTTGGAAATATTTAATCTATAGAAACTGGGAGAATATATCCACTTTACTTCAGGAGCAGTTGACACGAATTTGTGGGAGGAGGCAAAAAGGGCCTTCAACTTGAACAATTACTTTACCAGAAGAGCATGGAAAAGACAATTTGATGATGCACAACGCGCATTCCCACAAATCAAATACAAGGACTTTGATAAATTTAAATAAAAATATAGACAACTTTTCTCTTGTCTCGTCTCTTGAAATTCTGGGACCAACATGGTTTTCGACTTTGTTATTTGAAACATATCAAAATGGAAATAAAAACAATAAAATGCATACTTTTTGTGAATCATGAAAAATTCAAAGCATAAATAAAGAACTGGACCTTGTTGGAATTTGGAACAATAAATAAAATAACAAGTTTATAATGCCGTTCCCATGACAACGGGAGTAGGAGTAATTTATTTTTCAATTTTTAAAAATTGTATTGGTTTTCAAAGACGGGTGCTCTTTGCATTGTGCATTGTGCTTTGCAGTAGGGAGAAAAGTTGAAATCTTAACACTGTTGTGATTTTTCACAATACTCGTCCATTTGAGTTTTGAGCTTTGAGTTTTGAGCTTTGAGTACAGTGCTAAACTTCGGTATTTTGGTTTTTGGTTTATCCTTATCGTGAAAATGTGACGAGAAGAGTGACGACATTTCTGAGGACAAAATCAATGAAATTTGGTGTAATTTCTCTCTCGAGTGTGTGAAAACTACCAACTTTAATCCCAATATCCCGAAGTGCCCCAATTTCTCTCTCCATTTCAGCCCAGAAAAGTGCATTTGAATTAGAATTGAAATTGGAATTTAAGTTGGAATTAGAATGGGAATTTGTAGGCTGTGGTTTTGTATTGAAAAGTGATTTTGATGCTCGGTCTGTTTTCTGAGCAGATAGGAGAAATTCTCTTTTCAGCCGCTCAATTTTCCCGGGGATGGAAAAAGCATTTTGGTATAAAATTCCATAGACTAATGTTGTAAGGATGGTGATATAACCAGTGAAAACTCCAAGAAAAGGAAAATCATGAGAATGGCGAATCGTAAAGAAATAAAAGAGGATTGCAGTCACCAAACAAAGGATTTTGAAGGCAAAGATGCAGAACGGGAAACAGCGATTGAAGAGCTCGATGAAGTTGACGAGTTCCTTCATCTCACCCAAGATTTGACGCAGGATCCAAATTTCTCTCCGGATGTCTCGATCTCGGTCAGAGCGACTTTGGAATGTTTTCACCA
>JAQGBH010005669.1:0-13886 GCA_034698265.1 Sminthurinus aureus | reverse complement strand
TTGGCGGTATTTCTTGCTCTCTTAATTTTAGCGGTTGATCCGAGTCGACCACAACTTTTGTACTCGGCTCTTCCACCGGAGTATCAAAATGTCTACAGTTTTCTTGGACTTTTTTCTGTTGATGTAATTTCCATAACGGTCGTTGCTGTCTTCGCCTTCTTCTCAATTGTGACTCAACTTCTTTTCTTTGGCAAATGTCAACTGGAACTACAGCAACTGGATCTTCAACTCAGGTAAAAAAAGTTTTACAATTCAAAATCCATAGATATATTTTTTTGAAAGGAAGCATTTCTGTACCATGAAAATTTGAATTGTTTTAGAAATGTAGGCAAAACACTCCAAAGTCGATCCGATCTGAATCGAGACATTGGGAGAGAAATCCGGATTTGGATCCTCCGTCAAATTTTGGGCGAGATGAGAGAACTGGTCGTCTGCATCGAGCTCTTCAATCGCTGTTTCCCTTTGTGCATCTTTTCCTTCAAAATATGTTGTTTAGTAATCTCCATCCTCTTTTATTTCTTTACGATCCGTCATTTTCATGATTTTCCGTTGCTGGGAGTTTTCACTGGTTACGTCGCCATTGCCGCCACATTAATCTACGGGATTTTGTATCAATATGCCTTTTCCATCCCCCAGAAAATAAAACAACTGAAACGGGAATTTCTCCTCGCTGCTCAAAAAACAGCATCAAATTTAATTCTGGCTTCGTCAAATCAAAATCCAAATCCAAGATTTCGTGCGGAAACGGAAAGAGAAATTGGGAGAATCCGGGAAGTTGGAGTTAAAGTTGGAAGTTTTCACATGCTCGAGAGAGAAGCCACACCAAGATTTGTCGACTTTGTAGTCAAAAATGTTGTCAACCTTCTCGTCACGTTTTCACGATAAACGATGGGCATGGATCACAAATCAGTCGGTTAAAAACATTCATCAAAATTGTCTGCACTTTCAACCGTACACCTAAATAAAGGACATTGGACATTAAATATTATTCGCGAGGCAAGGAATGAAACGACTCGTTGCTTTCCTCCTAGTTCACAGTTCACTGTACTCTCCACAAAATTCCAATTCTAAATTCAAAGTGAATAAATCATTTGCAATAAACTAACATGTCCTTTACATGCGCCGCACAAATGGAACTGCATGAAATATGAGTCTAAAATCTATACAAAAATAACGGAGCTCGGGTAAATGGTAAATGGACGCTGTTTGCATTAGTCTTAGTTTTCGTCCCCTACTTTGATTTTAGTTTTCCTGGGCCAAGAACCGTCTTTTGCACGGTTTTTAACCAATTTGGTTGACCCACCTTTAACATGTTAATAAAGTAAAACAAATGAATAAATAAATATGGAAAATTATTTACTGTTTTACCTAAATTAAAATGATTTGCACTCATTACTCATTCATGTCTCATGTTTCAAAATGATATTAAAAATATTTGAGTTACCAATAAAATTACCACGAGTCAAATTTTCACCATGAAGCTTGAAGCATGAAACATGAAACATTGAACATGGGTCACACATTTTGCAATACCGAAGAAAATAAAACAAGAGCAAATTCTTGCAGATTATTAAAGACAAAAAAGACAAAGAAATTTACAATTTTTTCCGTGTCATCAAAATCACATGATTTGATCCAGTATTCATTTCTCATGTCCTATATTTTTTCCTCATGTATTGTGTACTATTGTGTGTAGAGTGTAGAGTGTAGAGGATTATGTATGCAATCATGTTTTTTGAGTTGGATTGAATTGGAAATCCAAAAAACGCCAGGTGCAAAATGGACAAGAGATATATTATTTGTCCACTCTTATTTTTTATTAACATTGCACATTTACTTATCTACATCTCGCATTTGATCCCTCGACTCTCATTTTCCATGTTCCACACATTTGAACATTTGAACATTTGAACACTGGGTATTGAGTAATGACTCATGACACATGACACATGACACGTTTTGCATTTTGTATGTTATCTGCGGGTGCATTTCGTTTTATCACGACTGATTTTCTTTGAATCCACGTCAACATCAACGTCAACAGTCCGGTCGGCAAACAGAAACAAAATCCGCCATAGATACTTTTCCACTGAAACTCTTATCTACACACATGTGCAAATATTACATAGTTATTAGTAAATTCACACGCTTATCTACATCAAAACAAGGATTATCGCGGTGACACAGTGCAAAATTGCACATTCACATTAGAATACCATATTTGCAGGTTGATTTATCTCCCTTTTTTCCCTTAATTTTCACTAGGCCACAATAACTATAGAGAATGGAGACTGGAGATTGAATTTCAAATGGTAAAATTAGTGGACTAAAATTCCTGTACTAAATATACTCATAAAATTGTGTATTGTGTATTGTGTCTTGTGTATGTGGAAAAAATACAACAAAAAACAAGGAAAAATGACCGAGAAACAGACAACAGCAGCAACAATAACAACAACAACGACAAAGGTTTTCTGCACGAGGAAACATTTCAAGAGGAATTTGTTGGCCGTTGTTTTTATGAGTGGGACAATTTGCTACCTCTTTCTCAGCACACCAACTCAACTTTCATGGCCGAGACTGAAAAATTCCCCATCATGGCTCAGGCGTTTTAATTTAAATTTGAATTTCAACGCTGACGTCAATGTCAATGCCAATGACGATGTCTATTTGGACTGCGATTTCCCTTTAAAGTATGCAAATAAAAAGCTACAATTTATGTGACTTGAGTCTCCAGAATTCAAAATTTGGCATGCTCTTGATTTTGTAGTACTAATAATTTGGTATTTCGTAGTGTTTCCAGGTTGTTTAGTCCAATATTTTCTGTCTCGGACTGTGTAACTCTGAGACGTCTGCGGCTGTCAGCAGCAGCATCAAACGCAAACTCAAAAGCCAACAGTGTGGAAATTCTTGAAGCTCTGTCAGACCTGGTACAAAATCAACTGGAACGGCTTCAAAATTCAACAGACTGTCTCAACGGCGGATACACACTGCATTGTGGTCACAGCCACCGTGAGTTTCAATTTACACATTTTAAATTTCGGTACGGTTGTGCACTGAGCATTGTGTAATTGATATTGACATTTAAAATGTGTGTTTCCTTGTTGTAAAATAGGGCGCGGTAATTTAAAATGTAAATTTAAAATTTTGAAGCATGTTGAATATTCTACACCAAAAATAATTGAAATTTTGTAATCAAATCCACATGGTTGATTATTGATTACCAAATACTGACGCTGAACTCTATGGTTTTGTATTGTATTGTTTGGTTTGGTAGAGTGTGGTTTTGCCTGTACATTTCACCATCGAGTGGCCTGTGTTGCCATCTCTTATTCCCTGGGAATTCCTCTACTTCACGACTCGAAGAAGGCGTGGCCCTTTTCGGATCCGTGGGAAGATGCTTTTCTCCCACTCGGCTCCGCCCACTGTCCAATAAACAACAAAACTATTCATGTGACCTGGAGAGGCGGCCGCAAATTGGCACTTCTTGGTTTGTTTTTGCTTCTAGTCAAAAATTTTCTGAATGTTTTGTCCGTCTACTGTTTTTTTCTATGATTTTTCATTTTCCATTGCCTTTGATTTTTCCCGTAACTTTTTCTCAGGTTTAGAAGAATCGTCAAAAGGGAAAAAGGGAAAAGGTAAAAAACCAACTCAGTTTGAATTGCCGATAGCACACGGGGTGCCGATGTCGGGCGAGTTGGGCCTTGCTGTAGAAGAACATGCAAAATACCCATTTCTGTGGATGATAGGCCAATTCACAAAGTACACGATGAAACTCTCCGAGAAACAACAGCAATTTGTAGATGAGGCCAAGGAAACAATCGGGTTCTTCGAATCGGATTCCCGTCCAAAGTGGAACTTTGAAACAACTCACGAGGAAAAAGTTCCAGCGTCAACTGTTGGGTTCGTCCTGTTTGTTCTGTTTTCTTTTCCCTTGTTTGAAACTTAAAAGTTGATGGTATTTAAAACTCTGGACTCTGGACGGTTAATGAGCAATTAAAAAAATGTAGTTCATTTTTCATTGTAAATTTTCACAATGTAGACTTCATGTGAGACGAACGGACAAAAGATCGGAGGCAAAGAATTCCTTTCATAAAATTGACGTGTACGTGAACGAAGCTGAGGGATATTTTCAAGCACAAGTTGAATCGGAGAAGAATGAGGATGGGAATGGGAATCAGAATCAGACTCGAACTGTTTTTGTCGCTTCAGATGATCACACTGTACTTTTACAGGTGCGAGATTTTGTAAAATCCAAGTCCAAGTTCAAGTCTTCGTCTTCCTCGTGGAAAATAATTGGAGTGGAAGCGAATGAGACACAGAAGAACCAAAAGGAGCGGACGGCACATCTCCGTGACATTGTTCGTGATATTGTGATTCTCTCCGACTGTGACTTCGTCATTTGTGGACTAACTTCAAATGTAAGTACACACAAACAAACTGTGATAATTTTATCAAAAACCCATTTTTTGTTCCACTTGCGCTCAAATTTTTCTCACTGGTCATTGGTTCATATTTAGTATTTAGGATGTAGGAAATTGATTCCTGGTAGTTTTAATGGATTACGTATAATGTATAAAACTAGAATCTAGTGATGTAGAGTTTTTATTTTATATTTTAATACCAGGTCTGTCGTCTGGTGTTGGAAATGCAGAGCTACAAAGATCCTGCATCAATTGCTGTTCAAGATCAAGATCAAATTCAAGGTCAAGAGGAATTTACCAGACTAAAAACTCTGGACGGTGGCTACAGATTTGGATTACTCAGTTTCGACATCCCACAAAAGTTGATTCTCGTTGACACTTGACACTCGAAACTTGACACGTGAATAAAATGAACAAATATTTCCGTATTTTTGATGATTTCAACTTTCATTCCTTTTCAGCTATTTTTAGCATGATTCCTCATTATTTGGCTTGCAAAATACTCAAAACTTGTAAGTAAACGGCCGACATGAAGAGCAACTTGACCTTGAGTTTTGTTGATTGTTGGTTGTTGGTTGTGGGTTTTAGGATAGAAAAATGTACATTGTACAATGTGTAATAATATGCATAATTTAAATAATGTAGAATGCAGAAATAAACCGTTCGAGTTTGCGCAATAACAGACATGTGAGTGAGTACAAACCACATTTACTTGCCATGTCCATTAAAGCTGTAACACTGCATAAAACAAAACGCATGAAATTAAACACAGTCCCAAACTGTTTTACCCCTAATCCGTATTCCGTATTCTGCATTCTACATAATTGTTGTGTGAAACAAG
Source organism: Sminthurinus aureus (assembly GCA_034698265.1). Taxonomy (NCBI): domain Eukaryota; kingdom Metazoa; phylum Arthropoda; class Collembola; order Symphypleona; family Katiannidae; genus Sminthurinus; species Sminthurinus aureus. The sequence goes on along the minus strand of JAQGBH010005669.1, from coordinate 8,621 downwards.
TCAAAACATATCGTATTTTAGCGTATGTGTAGACTGTAGACTGGAGACTGGAGGAGCTCAAACTTTGTATTTTCAATGGAATAAATAAACGACATGAATCATTAAATATTGTTCGCAACTTAAGGAATAAAAGGACGTGTTTTTTGCTTCCCAATTCACTTTACTGTTCAGTGTTCAGGAAATTCAAAATTCAAAGTGAATTTTCAACCAATGATAATATTGCTTAGAGAAAGAGCACAAAGCACAAATGGAACTGCATAAAATATGAGACTTAACTCAATTCCATTAAAATTCACTAAACATTTCCACAGTTGGATGCGGAAATGTGAAGCCAAAGTGAAGTTTGCATCTAGAATCTGGAGAACAGCAACCAAGCTCTCATAAATGGATACTCTTTGCGCGAGCAAGTAAACAACTGAGTAGTTCATGAGCAATGAGCAGACACTCTAATTCTAAGTGCCGAATATTTTACTTCAACTACATTGCAAATGTGTACAAAGTACAACGTAGTAAAAGCGGCCAGGAAACGGAAGCTCCTTTCAATGACAACGTTTTACAGATATATTTGATACTGCCGGAGCTAGATATTCTGTCAACTGTTTCTCCCATTTCTCTTTCATCCTTGATTCACTTCTCAACTCAACTCAACTCTGCTCAACTCTTGTCTTGTTCAAGGAACAATTCACCTGCTAGGATTAAACAAGGCCAAGCAAAGTATTCTACGTTCTACATTCTACAGCAAAAGAGATAAAATGTTGACCTTTGTAGAAAACGGGTGGAATTTAAAGGCATTTAAAATTCTCTCCCTGTTGAATCTCCTGCCGATTCAAGTTGACCCGAAAAACGGGAAAATTCAGAGGCAGTCGAGTAAAATAAGAATTTTGCTGTGGAAAATTTATTTTTGTCTTGGAATTTTTCACTGCTTTTACATGTTGTTGAGACTGGTACAGTCGACGATGGTGGGGCCGCAGAAATATTTCCGGTGGGATCATTTCGTCCTTCATTTGCCTTTTGCAATCGGCTACTCTCTGATGTATTACACTGGATATTGTCTGTTCCTGAAAAATCCGGAAGAGGCCGTGATGATCTGCAACCAACTTTTTGTGGAGGGGGAAAATCCGGTGCAGAAAATGATGGACGAGAGGAACTTGAAAAAACGGTTGAAAATGAACAAAAAGGTACAAAAAAAAGAATTAATTTAAACTTTTGCCCTCTGGAGCAAAATGATGCGTCAAACGCTTGTTATCTCTCAAGGACGTGACTCTGAGTGAAATGGACCCAAACAAAGATCATGTTTACACAGGGACTGTCCTTAATTTGACTATTGTGGAGGATCCCGTCATGACTCACTACCCATCGGTCCACACTGTTGTTCGGGATGAAAACTGGGACGTCTCAATGTGCTACTTCTATTATTTCGATAAAGAGGAGGAACGGAGAGAGAAATTCAAGTTTGGCACAACACTCAGCATCACAAATCCGTATCATCGGCTGGCTGCAGATATGAGTCGTGGGATTCGAGTGGATGACCCAAGAAGTATAATGTTTCACGCAAGTGATGAGAATTTGAATCTCTGTCGGTTTTGCTGGAAGGAAATGAAAGAGGGTGACAAAAATAGGTGTGCCAAGTGCAAAAGGGTCATTTATTGTGGAAGAAAGTGCCAGAAGCAGGATCGGAAACTTTTGAAGCATAAACTCGTTTGTGATCCCCAACTTTGGCAAAAACTTTGAGACACTGTTCGCAAGTGCTTTTGATTCTTTTTCCTGTTTCATGTTTAATATTCAATATTCAATACACATCTGTCATTTCGACAGTTGAGTTGGGATTTTAGTTTTGGAATCGTAATGATCTTTCAAAAAATGTTCAATTCACAGAATATTCCAAATTAATTTGAATTTTTCCTACATACATTTGTAAATTAATTCATTAAAGCTCATTATTAATGAATTAAGCATGTAAATTGCGTTACAATAGTATTTGTTCTTCACTCATCCCATTCTCACAATTATAATGAAAAATCATTTCCCGTTTCTTTCTGCATTGTACATTGTCAAGTTGTATGCTTGAATCCTGTCACTTTACTTTTGACTTTCCGTTTATCAGTCCTCTTTTGAACTGTTGAATTTTTAAATTGAAAAATAATTGCAATGTTTCTCACAGAGTTGTCACAGAGACAATTAAATTGAATGAGTCCATTCCATTTAGGGCCTACTTTATTTATTCGGGTTTCAATTGTAGTTAGGAAATTCAGTTTTTTGGTTTAGTTCTTGAATTTTCTTTTTTTCAACGTTCATTGTTTTGGAGAGGAGACAAAATGTCAAGATGGATGTCAAAATCCAATTGGTAATTGAATTTGGGCATGCTAAAAAAATTCATGCCAAATCGGATTGAGTATTTAAGGTGGATTTAAGCTAAAACGACCAAGTGGACTTTTAATTATTAATTGGGAATCGGATCTTGCAGAATAACTTTCATAATACCAGGTCACAAACTATATTACGAAACCTTGGAAAGTGTGTTAAAAAACTGTAACGGCGTCCAACTTCCAAAATTTTCAATCAATTGTTTTCTTACATTTTCTCTCAATTTTAACTTGATTCTTGATTCTCAGACAGTTTAAAGGACGAGCTGGTGGTGTCTTCACCCCGACGACACAATTTTTAAATGTAAATTAACACTTATTGCCATTAATTACCACCCAGAAGGGGTTAAAGACAGCAATGTTCTAGACTTCAAAATGCAAGAGAGAAAATGATTTCATAACAAAATTTTCAATTTAATGAATTGGAAAAAAGTGGTTGAAATATTTAGTACTCAAAATTCAGCAAAATTGTGAAATTGCCTCGTGAAAAGACCTCACATCGCATTGCCAAATGCTAATGCAACATAAAATGTTTGAATTATTCATCAACTTGTGCGGCTAAAACCATTAAAATTTTGAACACGCAACATTTCAACTCTTAACTCTTAGCTCAACACGTGTGGCCCTATTTAGTTTACTAGAAAAAACTGGACTGGACGCTGGACAAACTGCATAAATTCCACAATTCTACCATTTGTAATAAAAATGCACAGAAGTTCTAGAACATAGAATGTAGAATCTAGACGTTTCTTACCATGAAATCGATAAATTGTCTTTCGACTCGCAATGACAACGTCAAACGTCAAACGCAAGGACAACATTCTGAGTTTAGTTTCTCATGCACAAAGTTCTTCAATACTCAATACACTTTGAATTTTGTATAAAATATCACGCAAAGAGAGACAAAGAAACATCAGAGTTGGTTCTGAATAAAACCAAAACCAAATTTTCAATAAAACAGACATTTTTTTCTACCATTTACAAACACTAAAATTTATTTTGATTAATAGAATGACGTCACACTATTTTTGGCTGGGTTTCCAACTAATTTTGGTCGTATCGAATTTGGTTGAAATTTTGGCCCTAGAAAGAAAGTCTGAAATTTTCCTCGAGTCACCGACCGAATCGACGAGCCTTGAAAATATCGACCTCTTTGCGATCTTGGAAGACGTGTCAAAAACGGGCTGCTGGATTTTTCTCTGTCAAGACATAACGAACGCTGGTGGAAAAGAGAAAGAAGGTCAACTGGCAGCACAAGTCGGAATCGGAATCGGAAATAAAAACCAAAATTTTGGATCCCAAAATGGAAAAGTAGCTCAAGAACGGGATTTTTTCATCCCAATTATGCTAAAAGATGGCGCTGACGTTGTGGGTAAGGAATATTCAAACCGTTTGGCGGATGGTATGAGTTTGGTAGCTCGTGGAAAATATTCCCTCTGCTTCATCAACATGTTTTACTGGCCTTTGTTCTCTCCTACAGACAAAAAACAGAAAGTGGACACGACAAGTCTGTTCCGAGCCAAAATGAAGCGGGCAACAGCAATAATGAGAAGATACACTGTGCACCACATGTTTTGTGGCTTATTCATCGAACATCAAGCGTGCGACCGTTTCAAATGGGAAATTCTTGGTCCACTTTTGGCCAAATTCACAATTATTTTGCTGGAAATTTCAATGCAAGGGAATGTCGTCTTGCAGTTGCAAGATTTTGATTTTGACTCCCAGGAAAATGACGACAAAAACAACCAAAGTCGAGACCAAGTACATGGGAATTTTCTTGAACTATTTTTCCACAATTTCCTTCAACTAACATTTGGGAATGGTACTCATGAATTACCTGTTGAAATTTTCCCTTCAATTATCATCACGATTTTGATTCCAAATCCAAGTCCAAGTCCAAATTCAACTCAAATTCCAGCAGTAAAATCTGATCAAGAACCGGATTTTGTCAGAACCACCAAAAGACGGATTTCTGGCGTGTGGTTTGTCAATCATTTGACTGTTGTCGATAAAACATTTGAACGGAAATCATCGTCGTCAAGTTCAAGTCTGAACAGTTTTCAAGAATTTTCATGCTACTCCAATCTCCTCTCAATGACAATGATAATGACAAATAGGCAAAGACCAAAAATCGGTGGCAACTCGAACACTGAGAATTTTCCATCTAATAATTCTGGAATGGAATCTGGTTCCAACTTGTCATCAAACGTATCAAAATCACCAAGTCGATTCCAAACACCAGCACATCGGGTAAATCCGGTAAGGATGGCCAAAGCAATTGAGAATTTTCTCAACTCGGTTGGCAATTTAAATGACACGTGGATGATTTTTCCCAACAAAGTAAATTATGATGACTCCTGGGAAGCACAAAAGCTTCAAATAGGTTTGGAAAAAGTAGGACATCAACGAGGATATTTTGGGAATTCCGGCACCTCAAGCATTTGGACTGCAATGAAGGATTACAAATTTATCACGAGTGACAGCGTCTACAGCACAAAGACGACACTCCAGATTTACACTCAGCCGTTTCAAAAAGAGGTTTGGACACTCCTTTTACTCACCGTGGCAATCACTGTCACTGTTATTCTCATCCTTGATCTGACTTTAGAGCAAAATCCAACTGATCCTTCAATGATCTGGAACGTACTGTCCGAACTCTGTTTGTGGATCCTGAGGATTTTGCTGGAACAACCTGATCAAGAAATTCCTCGGAGAATTCAAATCCACCAAAACTTTATCAAAAATTTGTTGAACAGGGCAATTCGCCTGATTTTGGGCGTTTGGTTGCTGATGGGTCTGATTTTGACGAATGGATTTCGCGGGATCATCAAAAGTGACTACACGCTCGATTTTCCGTTCGAAAGTGATCCGAAGTGGAACAGTTCACTGGATTTCCTCAAAGATGGCACATTTTTTGCCTACTACACTCAAATGAATTTTGGATGTACAAGAAAAACACGGCATAAGCCGGGTTATTTCAACCTGAGTATAAATTGGCACCCTCAATTTCTTAACAAGAAACCAGCATATTTTGATTCCAAAATCTTGAACGACGAGTACAAAGAACAATTTCACGAATGCAAATCTCTGTGCCCTCGAGAAAATCGAACCGTTTCCTTTAAAAATTCTGGTTGTCAACAGTTCCAGTCATGTCAAGAGCATTACAAACGTATTTTTAAATTGTCGCGTCAAAATATTACCTGCTCTGAAGAATTTCCAAAGCTTATCAAGGATGAGTTAAGACACCCAAAAACCGTTGTCATGACGACGACCCAGGATTTTCCCTTCTACTGGAATCACTTCAAAAAGCAGATGAAACAACATCCGGAACTCGGCATGAAATTCGTTCACAATGGACACGGCCCAAAAGAAGATGAAGCAGTTGGAGAAATTAGCGGTTTTGGGATTGATTTGGGTGCGTTGGAAAATCATCCTCATGTAATTTTGAAGCCGTTGAAGATTCTGGTGAGTTCAGGGATTTTGTGGTGGTGGGGAAAATGGGATCAAATTAAATTCCACAGGGAGCGTCAAATCTGGAGGAATCCGAATTCAACAGAGTTCATCGACGAATCTCGCGCGAAATTCAAACCACTTTCATTTCGAGATTCAGATGTTCATATCGTCTTTAAAATTTGGTTCCTTTTTCTCATTTTTCCAGCAGCTGTTTTCGTCCTTGAAATTGAATGTATTTTTAGGTCTATGCACAAGACGGTGACCAAAATTTTGATTTTCTACCAAAACCAACGGCGAATGTTTTCACTGAGCAAGTCAACGGTTGCTGTTCAAGAATTGGTAATTACATTCCCGTTTTGGGTGAAAGATGAGACAGATTCCGAATCCGAATCTAAATCCAAATGCAGGCCAAATTACATCCAAACAGATGGAAGGAAAATAGATTGTAAAACGTAAAGTAAACTTAAATTAGATAAATCATACTTTTTTAGTTACAAAATCCCATGGCAACAGGTTTTTCTTGAAAGTAAGTTACTTTAAGTAACTAATGTCTGTGTTCTGTGTTTGCTGCAACTCTCAAAAACGGGTTTGTCCATTTATTTTTTGCCAAATAGCAACATTTTTGCACCGGATAAAAAAGATATAGTAAATTCAGACCACCACCAACAACTTTTACTTTATGAGTACTCTGATAAAACTGATACTTTGCTCACAAAATCAAAAAGAAGACATTTTTCTTCACAAAACTGCAAAAATGGAAAATCCGGGATCGTGGCTGATCCATAAAAGGTACAAACTTAATTTTCGTCATAAAAATACCTTGAACAAGACCCCACCACAAGAATTAATGAAATCTTTCATTTTTCGTGGAGTCTGGGCCTTTGTTTGGACTTTAATAATTTTTTGAACATTTTTTTGGTCCACAGATTTTTTTTGATTTTTTGAGAAAAAGTCCGTTTGAACGAGTTACAAAATGCTGTTGGTCTTATGGATGGCATTTTTACAGTTTGGCTGTAATGAATAAAACCCCGTAATTTCATGTGAAATTTAAATTAACCAATTTGTTTAAATTGTTATTATGGTCATGTGACTACTCAAAATGATTCTCTCGGCGTCCTGAGCCTCAAATTACTAACGATTTTTGTTCTTTTGATCTGCGCAGCCACCCAAAGTAAAAATTATTAGCTCATCCTTTAAAACATTTGTTGACAATTCAGAAAAACGAAACGTGTCTCACATGGCACCATCACAACAACAAAAACAAAATACGTTTGCTCAATAAATTTTATAAAATCCCATACACATTGCTTTGGAGGGGTGAGAAATAGTTTAAATCGTAACTAAAAGAATCTGTTCTGTTTTTGTCACATTACTTGTTTCATTCAATTTTCCTTGTTCTCACTGCTTTTCGACAGACAGTATTGTTGGTCTGTGTAGATGAGTTTTTCCCAGCGACCGCGGAACGTTTTTTGTTGTGGGGGGTACAAAATCTCAAAAACCCAATTAAATCTAGTGTAAGTTTTGCCACAAAAATTCAATTTTATCCAGTGTAAGCCGAACCTTTTGGAAACGCAATGAAGGAACAAAAATCAGCAAATGTCGTACAAAAATCACAGTTAAATAGGTTTTTGAGACTTTTCGTGGGTTTGTTTTGTAAAGTTTAGACTAAGAAGGTCGCAACAAAGGGATGCATATTCATGGGTATTTTGTCAAATGCGCATGATTATTTGTTCGACATTTTACGTGATGGCAAATGAGAAACCGCCAATTTTGTCAAATGGGTCAGAACCTTTAAATAATTCGAATTGGCTTTCAACGTTTTGCACCAGAAATTAAAATTGTTGAGTTTACCGCGTTTGTACTAGGCAGTGTTTTGAAAATTAGTTATTACGTTTAAATTTAGCATTCTAAAATCTATAAAGGTGCAAATAGACTTTCGGATTGGGAATGGATTTCAGATTTAGGAATCAGATTTAGGAATTGGTGTAAATCCTAAAGTCTAAAGTTCATATTCCAAATTCCTAAATCGGATTCCCAATCTGATTCCCAATCCTAATTTTAAGTATAAATTGTCGTAGGATTCGGATTTTAGGATTTCCTAAAATCCAATTCCCAATCTGATTCCGAATCTCAAAGTATAAAGGGTAGAACCTCAAATCCAATCTGAAATCCATTCCCAATCCGAAAGTCTATTTGCACCTTAAAACGATAGTTGATTCATCTTATTCGAGCTTTTGGCTTGAAAAAGGCTTAGCAAAGTAACGTTTTGTTGTGAGAGGAATGAAGATCAGCGGATTCTTCAAATTGCTTTGAACACAAATTTTAACAAGAAGGGGGATTAACTTTTCAGGTTCCGAAACATTTCACTGTCCTTGAACGTACGCTTGCGTGTTCGGAAAATGTACAGTTCGGGCTGTAGACAGTTCCGAGGGGCCTTAAACCGCAGTATTTTAAGGTGTTTTTTAAACTCACGTTTTGCTAGCAATTTATGTACGCAAACATTTGTAGTTGGTCGTGATTAACAGTTCCATTCAGTAAATCGTCATAGCGACATCACTTTGAGAGCTGCGAAGAGGATGTGCGCTTAGTCATGTTCGCAAAACGTGGCAGCGAGCGAAGCGAGCTGAAAATTTTTCAGATTAAGCCGGCAAATAATGCAAAAAAAAAAGTGAAATCACGACCCTGAAACATTTACAGACAAAAAGAGCTGAAGGAAACGAACTTTTCTGGGGGGTCCATTTACGTTACTTGTACCCCCCAGGTCTTTTTCAGGGGGGTACAATGTACCCCCTGTACCCCCCCCGT
>JAQGBH010005668.1:0-13887 GCA_034698265.1 Sminthurinus aureus | reverse complement strand
GCAGATTTACTAATATAATTAGTAATATATTTAGCACAACCCCAAGGATCCAAAATAAGCTGTATATCTGAATTTGCGTTCCACGACGTTGCTATTTTTTTGTTATACGCATTCATGTATGCGTCATCAGGATTTCTTTTCAGAAAAATGGTTGGACGCTCAATGCTACTTCTAGTTGCTGAAATATAATCGTTTTCGTCAATCTGCAACTCGTTTAGGAAATCTTCATAAGAAACTTTGAAGCGTTTTCTACGTCTGAAGTTCTCCAACGTCTTCCGAATTTTACATAAATTTTGCTGGTCAATGAACTTGGAATTTCTATCACGTTTAGAACTATGCGGGAAAAGGATTTGTGTTTCTTTCATTGGCAGCAACGGAAATCCAAATCTACAAGCTTCTCCGTCTTTTGTCATTCTTCTGCATGTAAAAGAATGCTTATGATTTTGAAAAGGGGAAAACTCGTCCGTTTTTGAACACGAAATAAAATGGTCAACAAACTCACAACACGTTTTGTACGTTTCTGGGTCCTTTTCGTCAAATTTTGGGGCATCCTTGAGCCACAACATTGCATGGACATGAGGAGACCCTCGATTTTGAAATTCAATGCGAAAGTAAAAATCTTCTAATCTATATTCCTCAAAAATAGCATCAGTTTTGAGTAATTTTGACAGGTAAACTTGAAATCTATGCTGAAAATGCCGCGCACAGGTGATGGGATCCGTGCGAATTAAATCAGTTTTTTCTTCCCAGGACATTTGTTCAATTTCTTCAACTGACAGATTTTTTTTCAAAACGACCTGCGCCAATATTTTGATAAGCTCTGTCCAGCGGGCTTCTGCGCTTGACAATGTAAGGAAAAAAGTTGGAAGTCCCAAGTTCTTTATCATGGCCATTACTTTCTTTTTTTCCTGTTCCCAGTGTGCAGGCGAGCTTCTTATCTCCTTTAAAACCCTGTACCCATCATCATGTTGGATAAGCTGGCCGATAAATTCTTTAGTTTTCGCCATGCCTGCCGAAACGGCTCCTAATTTCCGTTTTCTTAGATTGACACTGACTGCACTGGCTATTTTGTGGATTTGCAGCAACTTGTACTGGTAAAGTAAATGAGCAGGTGTGCAACCACGGCGATCTGATCTCCTGGCTTCTGATTTGGCAATGTCATGATAAGTGTAGTTAACAGAAGGGTTTAAATTTCTGGGTTGTCCGCAATAAATTGTAGGAAATGCCAAAAGTTCAGCATCCAAGTCTCGTAATAGAATAATTGGGCGTTTCCCTTCGCCTGGAGCATAGCGAAGCCCCTCCGATATGTTTGCGTTATGAATAAGAGTTTCTTCAGCACCGATTTCTTCAACTTCCAGCTCGTCTTCCAAATTTTCCTCCTCCGTTACTTGACCCATTTGTGCTGTATTTTCTATTATTTGTTGAGCTTGATTCATATCTACGATAAAATTTTCTTCCGTGTGTGAATGATTTTCCAGCCAATCATCCGACAAAATGATATTTTCCTTCTGGTACAAGGGAGTTTCACACAAATATCTTGTAGCGTTATAAATTTTCAGCGGTCTAACAGTCTCAAGCATATAAGGATTAGTGTAATTCATTTTTCGCATGAACGCAAGCTGAACAGTGGAAGTCTCTGAGAATCGCCGTGGAAGAATTTTGGCGGTTTCTTCCACATCGTGCCAAATGTTAACAACATTTCCTTTGAGCCCTAATTGTCTATCTACTAAGAGTGACCGAATCTGCATAAACGGAATTCGAGCAGCACATAATCGTTCTTCCAGCGGAGTCAAGTCAAAAAGTTCACTTGGAATTTCAGGGTAGTAAAATCCATTGCAAATTGCAGCTCGAGGTACTTTTCCAACTTTTACGTATTTGTAACAGGTGAGGCAAATCCAAGTATTTTCCCCCGGAAACTTGTTAACTGATTCACAAAATAACACCGGGAATTTTTGTAACAATTGTTCAATTAGAAAGTAACGTAGCTGCTTTCTGAAAAACAGATTGCCGCACGTTGTGCATGTGCATGTAGGACCTTCTGCAATGTCGTTCCTAAAAGTTTGAAGCATGTCGTCAAAATTTGTACCACCCCTGGCAATTCTACGAGCCAATGTATTTGTTTCCTGTTCTTGTAAGCGAACAGCTAAATCTGCTCTTGCAGTTCTTCGAGCCGATGTATCCCTCTCTTGTTCTTGCAAGCGAACAGCAGAATTTTCTCTTGAAATTCTACGAGCCGATGTATTTCTTGCTTGTTCTTGTAAGTGAACAGAAGAATTTTGTCTTACAGTTCTTCGAGCCGATGTATCCCTCTCTTGTTCTTGTAAGCGAACAGCAGAATTTTCTCTTGCAGTTCTTCGAGCCGATGTGTCCCTTTCTTGTTCTTGTAACCGAACAGACGAATTTTCTCGGGCAGATCTTCGAGCCGACGTGTCCCTTTCTTGTTCTTGTAACCGAACAGACGAATTTTCTCGGGCAGATCTTCGAGCCGACGTGTCCTTTTCTTGTTCGTGTAAGCGAACAGACGAATTTTCTCTAGCTCGTTTTCGCATTCTGGTATTTAATGCTTGCTCTCTCTGGCGCTCTTCTTCATTTGATCTTTTTTGGCGACGTGCGCTGGCGTCACGATTTCTTTCCCTTTGTCTGTTCTCTTGGTTTGACCTTGTTAAACGCATCCGTTCAGCATTACGCTTACGTCGAGCTTCTTCTTTTTCAGCATCCATTGCAGACATGGTAAAAATTAACTGGAAGGATTTACACCTTCGCAGCAAATAACTTCTTTGGTATATTTTTAGAATTTTTTCAAAAGTTTAGAAACGCGGAATTCATTAAGCGTTTCCACATAACCAACATTTGCTTGCACTGTTTTTACTTTAAATGTTCAACACTGAAAATTTTAAATTCAAATTTATTTGGACTGTTTTTACGTTAAATGTTCAACAATAAAAATTTTAAGTTCAAGCTTATATTCACTGTTTTCGACGAGTTAGTTTCAAAACAACTGCACAATAAAATTGAAACTCAAAATTAAATGTAAAAAGTTTTTCATTTAAGTTTACTAACTATGTGCACTGTTTTCATTTGTATGCTGAAAGATTTAATCAAAAGTCCATACAGTTCACAATTTACTAGCTTCAAATCCTTGCACAAGAAATACCAAAAGTCGTAAACATGAAAAAGTCCAGTTCGCAGCTGTTGCCTTATGCAGTAACCAATGTTTTTTACAAAATGTTTTCGAGCCGTTTCCGGAATAATCCGCAGCACCTCAAATCATCTTGCTTGTAACTCAAATACACAAAACACAAAAACTACAGCGTCAAAGCAATAACGTTTCATTTTACTTTACACTCTAGTCTTCTACTGTCCACTAAAACGTTTCACCATTGTCCACATTTATTCACTTGGCACATTATTGCCCGCTATGTCCCGCTTATGTTGACTGTGGTCCGCTTTGTATTTTTCTAAATGAGTTTTATGTAAAATTTGAGAGAGCAGCAACGATGACTTTCGTCCACAATGTTCACTTTAAAACTAAAACCAATTGCCAAATCCAGCACCTTATATAGGTTTCGAAATTTTGTTAAAAACGTTTAATAAACGTTTAAAACCAACAACCAATCAGAATTCGTTTCCTCCTACTGCGCAGTTAAAAAAATAACACGCAATAGCAAAACGTTTTATAAACGTTTAAAACCAACAACCAATCAGAATTCGTTTCCTGTACTGCGTAGTTAAAAGAATAACACGCAATAGCAAAACGTTTTATAAACGTTTAAAAGAACAACCAATCAGAATTCGTTTCCTGTACTGCGCAGTTAAAAGAATAACACGCAATAGCAAAACGTTTTATAAACGTTTAAAAGAACAACCAATCAGAATTCGTTTCTTGTATTGCGCAGCAGAAATATAACATGCAATAGCAAAACGTTTCCCAAACGTTTAAACACAACAACCAATCAGAATAATTTTCTTTATTGTATTGCGCAGTAAAAAAAATGAAAGATGCAATATCGAAATCTGTTTTAAGACATCTAAAGAAACAATTATTCAGAATTCGTTTTGTGGTACTGCACAAACACAAAAACATGGCACATATAAACGTTTTCCGATTTTTGATAAATCCTGCAATAAGCACAATATGCGCTTTGTCAAATAAAATAACACACCAAAATATGAAAGTAGAGAAACAAAATATTTCATGAACTTAGTAAAAACAAACTTTGTATTGTCTAAGTAGTCAAGTACTGTTATCTACATTCCACATTGTAAATTATTGTTCCACGATTTACATTTATTTTTCCCAATCGCTTCTGCACGTTTTTAAGATGTGCTTCGCAATTTTTTGATCCATGATTTTGATCGATTTTTATGGTATCTTGTCCACGTTTTTGCTCTTGTTTATTTGACTTTTTGTCCCATTTTATTTGCACCATGAGCATTTTGGTAGTTTCGTTTTATCTGCAAACTTGACGCAGAACAGCATTTCAAAATACGCATCAGACCTAACAAATGAAAATAAAAAGGGAATTATCCAAATCAATATTGTCAACGCGCATTTTATTCCTTCAGTACAGATGCAGATAAATTTTAGTTTGTCTCATTTATACTCCCGTCGTAATGTTTCTGAGAAAAGGCATGCTTTTTAAGTATCATTGCACACTTCATTGGGCTGAAAAGTCTTCAAGGCTTATTTGTGTTGACACTGCACCTGAAACACCAAGTTGACAAATGCAACATGCTGAAATTCACTCGATGGATGACGCGTTCTAACGCCACATTAATCTTGTGCTTCTGATGAGACACTGGTAAGAAAAATCCCGTTCAAATGATCCAAAGTAAACTGTGATCTGGAAGCGATTCACTCATGAGCTGAAACGGGGAAACGATCAATGATATCCATTTTCATTTTTGTGTTCCATTTTCCACACCAGGCTGCGCAGAATGGAGAAATTCTTTTCATGTGAAGAGCACAACTACTAAAAACAGGACAACAACAAGAGAACTTGCAATTAAAATGCAAATTACTTTATGAAAGTTGTCCATCAAATTGTTTTGAATTTCACATTAGCATATAAAAGATCGATGAGCAACAATACAGAATTTAGTTTTTCTATCAAAAGCAAACCAAGAAACCGACTAAAAAGTAACTTCAGACTCGCCATGGATTTTCGTCATTTTAAATCTAGTCAATGATATGGATTTGCTACAGAAGGCTCAACTTAATTTGTTTATTCACAAAAGAGAAATAAATGTCTTTGTTGTTCCAACATTTAATTTTCGAGCTTTCTATGTGCTTGTCAGAAGTAAGAAACCCATACATTGGTAACATAAAACGTTGGATTTGCTTTGCTGGTTGACAAGGTAAACCTAAATGGAAACGAGGAAAAACTGACGACAAAATTTAACTGCAAAATAGAAAAAATGTTCTGAATGAAAAACAAAAACGCTTCAAGTGAAACAATGTGAAATAAACTACTTTGTTATAAGCTGATTTATGTTTTTCTTCCGATTAATTTCAAAAAAAATTCCATTAATTAACTTAATTCTAAATGCTAAAGATTACATGAAACAAGCTTTAAAAAACACGTATGATAAAATCGCAAATTAAATATAATCAAAGATTCTTAGAAAATAAAAGTACGAAAAACTTTAATGATGAACAATTAAATGGTACAAAATTCATTTTTCTCAAAGGAATGCATAATTATAATAGGATCTGAAAAAATTCATTACATATTTTTGACCACCTAACACGTTAAGATCAGTTCATATTAATTATAAATAATTATCAATTTCATCTTGAGGTTGTTTTGAAAATGCTTAAGCACAAAATTACAATTCATAAATTATGACATTAATTTTAGAAATGAAACAAAAATTACGAAAACTATACTATTTTTTAAATAAAATTGTTTCCTTCTTAAAAAAATCATTTGTCAACAATGTAGTTCATTTATAAGACATTATAGGAATAATTACTCTTCAAAAATTCATTTACAACAACAATTTATTGCTTATTTTATTAGATTTTTGCAAAATAAAGATTTGTTGATTTACTCGGAATTTTCATTGGATGAAAGCAAATGTCGAAGATGGAAATTTGCATGAAGTTCCAATGCAGCTCGAGTAGAAAAAAATTGTCCACAAGATGGATACTTGCAAGGAACAGCACGTGGATGGTGACGAGACAAGTGACGATTGAAAGAAATTTTCATTCGAAAAGATACAGGACAGAGTGGACAATTGTAACAGGTGGAAGAAATTCCCCTCAAAGCTTCACCATCCGTTGTTGTAGAATTAGCTGGAGTTACCATAGAAACTGGTCTGTTTGGATCTTCCTGTGAAGAACTGTCCAAAACGTGAGTTGCACTTGAACCTGGAAGTGAGCTTTGGACTGAATTTTCAACATTTGATGTCCCGTTTTCCAACGGTTGAAGAATATAGTACTCATTTGAACTGTCATCAGGTGGTGATTCAATTATTATTCCAGTTATTTTGGGCACTGGGTGAGCTGATGGACCAACAGGACGGATGTCAATTAAGTATTGTTGAGCAGAATTTGTTGAAGCTTGTAAAGCCAAACTATTTTGTGAATTCAGTTCTGTTGCCGAGTTCTGAGAATTTCTTTGACCGTCATGCGATGTTGAATCTGCATCGTCGGAGTCACCGGAGAGCTCAATAACTTCAATTTCCGGAGCACTGACAACACTTCCAAATGAAGCAACTTGTGGTCCAATCCCGATTGAATTTGTTGAACTTGTCTCGGTATGGGATCTTCGTGAATTCACATTTTGACCTTGGCAAGTATTTTGATTTTTAATAACCTGGATTTGTCGGATCCGACGTCTACAAATCGGACAAGTCCAACGAGGACGAGCTGCAAAAAAAAACAACAATTTTGCCTTACTTATTCAATGCATGGACAAGTCAAGTTTTAAAACTAATGCTTTTTATAATTTACAATGCAAACAACTCATGAAATATCATTAAAAAAGTATGACAGTTATTTCACATTCAATCATATCAAATTCAAAAATGTGAAAAAGTCTTCAAAAAATATTGCTAAAATTTGACGCCAATTAAAAATAATATCGTTTTATTTTGGAATCTTTGTATTGATTTATTTTTAATTTTGATGTTCAGTATTTAAACTTGCACTATTTTGGAATTTCCTGTATTTTTATAACATGTTGGAGAACAGATTTAATTTATGAAACATGTAAAATAACAATTAGCTAATTATGTACCTCGGCGACTTAACCAGCTTTGTATGCAATTATTATGATGAATATGGATGCACTCAAATACTGCTAAATCTCCATTATTTAGCCCTTCTTGGCAAATAGAACACAAATCAGCCATAATATGTTAATAATTGTTCCTTAAACTTGCTCGGTCAAAAGCTGGAACTCTAATGACCAAGAAATCAAATGTTGAAACGTTTTTGCCTACTTTTACCATTATTATCAGTATCTGTCTTCTAGAACTTTCTTTGTGTGTGTAAGAAGTAAAAAGAAAGTGTAAAATATGTACATGGAATTATGCATAGAAAGTTCTGTATTATGTAAGTACATAAAATCTAGAATATTCTAGATTTTGCTTGAAATTTAAAAAAATCAGAATGTGGCTTTGCCAATGAAAGGAGACCAAGTGGATATCGTTGACTCTCATGTAACCTGACCACATTTCTTTCTGTACATTTGTATGCATAAAAGGCGAAAGAAATGTGGTCAGGTTGTGTGAAAGTAAACAACATCCAAGAGTTCTGTTTTCATGGGAAACGCCACATTCGGATTTTGTTATTAGTGATTTTTGCGACGTAATATTTAGTATGTACACACTTGGGACTTTGAGAATGTACATTAATTTCGACAGAATTAAAAGTAATTAAAGTTGTTTAATTGTTATTAATTAACTTAAATAGAAACAATATTATTTAATTCAAGATAAGTGTGTGTAGTTTTAGTTTAATTGAGAATTAGAATTGAACTTACCGTATTTATAATGAAAAAAGTAAGGAGTAAAAAACAAGAAGAGACGAATAAAGTGAAGGCAAGTCAACTAAAATAATGATTTTCATTTACAAAACAAATCATATTGTTTAGTATTTATTATTTTAATGATCATTCTATCCGTAATAATTAACAACCTTTAGTCATTTTGTTTCTTATGTAAACGGTTCGAACGAATAAATTATTAATGCATGCACAGATTGTTACATTGTTTACTTTTTACTGTGATTGTTTTATATCTTGTAGTTTTTGGTATTAAATCATTTCATTTCGATTATAACTATCTTAGTAGTTTACTCTAACCTCAAATACCCATTAATTTCAATTGTTACAGAATAATGGGAAGGTTGAACCTGTGGATGTAGTGTTTATTCCGAAAGTCAATCAGCCTGAGAATTCTAACTCTGGGTCGTCCTGTGCTGTAAGACACACTTCAAAATTAATTTTAATTAACAATCATTTATCATTTAAACCATTCTTTATTCGAAATGCATACCGAAATTCTGTAATGATGTTTGACTTTAGTTTTTAATGAAAAATGTGTCAACATGTTTTATGTTATGTGTGAAGTGTAGTTTAAAGTTCTACTTTCTACTTGATTGCTAATTAATTGTTGTTTTTAAATGGATTAACTGTTTTAGGTTTATGATAAAACAACAAATTATAGCTCCAGCTCTTGGGCCAACAATAATTTTCATCAATCTTCAATTTCGCCTTCAAATTCAAATGTGAGTGTGTACATTGCACTGCTATAATAATATATTATTATGATTGTTATTCATGCTTTTTTTCTACAACTAAAAATATCAATCTGGTATAAAATATTCTTGATTTCTCTACATTCGAATTAAATATTCTAATCAAATAAATTGTGTAATTCTCGAATTTATAGGTGAGAGATGACTCGGGTTGTAGCGGCAGTAGTGGTGGTGGTGGTGCAGACCGGAAGATTCCTTTTCAATTCGAATCTGAAAATTTAATTGGATCTGTGAGCCACTTTTATTCGCATTTAAACTTTAATTCCTGCAAAAGACCAGTTTTACACCTTGCAGTTAGTATTTTGATTTGAGATCTTGATTTGACAAAAAATTTTATGTCCCAAAGTAAACAAACCCTGCTCATTGTGAATGATGAGTCATTTTTACCTCCAAAGTTCATACCTAGATTAAAATGAAACATGCTAATCATGTAGAATGAGACATTTTTCCAACGATTTTTAAGTAGAAAGTTCAATTAATAATTTTTATTTTTGAGGAAAATGAATCTTGTCTCACTTGTCACATTTTAGCACAAATTACAACGGTTTTATGTTTTTATGTTGTGTAAAGACACACACTTGAGATTGTTCACAGTTCTCTTTATTATTAAACAAACTTTGAATATTTTATTAAGTAAAATGCAAAGGATTTAAAATTCAATATCATGTTATTTTAGGGTTCACAATTTAGACTGACACACTGACCTACTTTCATTCGTATTGAGTTTTACATACTGACTATTGTCGATTAATGATGAGCAATCGGCTGCAGTCTATGTAATCTGAATCTTGCACTCAAACTGGATGTTTTTATTTTCATACAAAAAATCTCAAATCTGAATAAAAAGCATTTGTTTGAACTTTATAATTATAGTATTAATAATATGTTTTTTGTATTTATTTAAATTATTATTATTTTGATCCTTGACTCGTTTGTTTTTGCACGCTTTCCAGGTCAAGGTTGAGAATAGATGTAGTGCATTTGAATCCAAAATTATGGAAAATATTCTGGTGGAAAATAATTATGAAGCTGTAAGTCCTGGACAAAATTGATCTCAGTACCATTTTATTTTTTGTCTCTGTTTATTATTACTTTTAACTGTTTTTATCTACCGCTCATTGATTTAATCGATTAATAATTGAATATTTGAGAAAGGAAATAAATTAAACACAATTGAATTTGCATTTTACTTTCAGGCAAGTCAAGAACCACAACAGCAAGACTTACATCCTCGAGAGAGAGCAATGAATATTCATTTAGTGAGCAAATTGCAATGCACTGGAGCGTAAAATTTTTGGGACATGAGTTTTCATCTGTGTTAAATAATTTGAAATAATTTAATTGATTGATTCTAAAGAGCAAAATATTGGATGGATCAAAAAATGTCCAAATAATTTTACACTCGAGTTCTTACTAATATTTGACTTTCACTATGCAAAATATTCTGGCTTAATAAAATCTATTTAATGCATGCAACGAGATTTATTTCTACTTTGTCGTAATTTATAATATAATTTTAGTCCTTGTAATATCTTTTACATAATTTTATGTCTTAAATTGCATGTAAAAAGTACAAAAAAGTCTTTCTTGTTTTGTTATTATACCTCTTTTCATATTTTGAATGATAAACATTTTATTGATGACTACAGTGTGAGCATCAAAAACGGTATACCTGAGTCAAATGTAAAATTATTTTTATGTCCAAATATTTTATTTTTGTTTCAAGAAATGTTTTATGCTGTACTTTTTTCCCGTGTTTGCACAAGCCTCTATTTTAGTTTTTATAAAGTTAGTACACGGCGTCCAACTTAAGCAACAGTTTTTGTGTAAGTAGTGAATTTATAAATGAGTTCATTTCTAGATAAATGTGATCATTAAAAGTTTTAATTTTTAGTCGTTCTATGCTTTTGTAGTAATGATTATTATTTAGTTAAAACATTCCCATTTTATTTTCTTGTAAATTAAATTAATTCTATGCAAAAGGAAATGTCTTGTAGTTTGTGTCAAAAGGTTGTATGATGTGCGCAATGTTAAATAAAGTAAACGGCGTGAAAGTAGAGAACTTGCACATCAAACTGAAGAGAAATTTTGAAGCTGATTTTGTCATTTAAATACCCATTATTTATTACGTATGATAGAAATATTTAGATGTTGTCTTACAATATTCATGGCTCGTGCAAGCACAAAATATTTTGTCCGTATTTATACCTTAAGCTCAAACTGTAGTCAATTACATATTTATCAAGTCAGGCGTTTAATAAAAATCAAACACAATTTTTAATTGAGAGTCACCAGACAAAATTGAAATTTTTCGTGTTCGTAGCTCAAAATAGATTGCTCTTGAATCCTTCATCATTTTGACGAGGAAAACGTCAGTCTAGATTTTTAAGCTTAAAGTACAAAATGAGAATAACAACTCTAGAAATTTTCATGTTTTACGACAGGCTTTTTGATTTGTGGTCAAAAATTACAAATTTACATCTTTACTTTTTGTGAAATTCATTAAAGACGTTTTTCAATTTTTTTTCTACAAAACAATGCAAACAGTTGATTAAAGACGTTTCTAATTTTCTTTTAAATCAGAGTTTGCATTCTGAAATTTTATTAACCCAAACTTTTATCACTTACAAAGAAATTTAATTATAGGTAAAAAACGTTTTATCGACCAATTTTGAAAAAGTTTGACCACGTTTTATTGCATTTCTGATCAATATTTTTCTCTCCAGTTAGACTGAAATTACAAGGTTATTTTTTACTGGTTTGGCGTTTAGTTTAGCAATATTAGTGAGCAATTTTGTAATGAGCTGTGAGCAAAAGCGTTTTATATTATGTCTGGCGTCTCTCACAAATGTTGTTATGTAGATTTCGGATGCAATTTTTGGAAAACTGAATGTGTTTGATCTGCAACGGTGTTTGCATGTGTGCTTACAATGGAGAGACGTTATTTCACCAGATTTCAAAATTTTTACCATTAAAATGATGGAGCACGGTTCAACACTTTTTCCCGTTCAAATTAAATATCAAGAAAAAATTGAAACACTCTCTTTGAATTTTGAGGAACTACAAAATCTACTTCAAAATACAAAATACAAGATTATCCAGTTACATGGAATACTTCGTGGTATTGCAGATCCTCAAATGCACCAACTCATATCTAACTTTGGACAGTCCATAATTTCATTGTCTTATCAAGGGGAGGAGCCGTCATTAGATTCTCCAGTCAATGGGTCATTTTATGTGGACCAGTTTAATTTTATGAAAAAAAATCTGCCATGTTTACTTTCATTGATCTACAGACCCGCACCAATTCCACGGATAGCCTGGGGAGAAAATTTTGAACCAGTTTCAGGGCTCCGAAACCTCCGGTCTCTTTCGATTTTTAGAAACCATGACAACGCCGGATTAAATGACCTCGTTCTGCCCCCTGACCTAAAAATGTTACTAAACTCACCTCATTTGGCTGCTGTTTATGGATTCCCACTTCAATTTACTCCAGAACTCGAAAACATTGGCAAAGTTCATACCGTTAAATCATTTTTTCATCAACGTCTCAATCATTTTATTCCACTTCTGTCAAATGAAGATTTAAACCTGATGGGTATTCAGTCATTGGACGTACACGGCGCAGCACTTGCAAATCTGAGCATAACCAGGAAATGTTGTTTTGAACAAAATAATGAAATTGTTTTTCCCTTGATGCAAAGTCTCCAGAATCTCCTTGAATCCAGTAAAGAAACATTGGAGCGAATGACTGTAGAACCGCTTGAGTTTCTTCCGTATTATTCCTTTCCTCGTTTTGAAAACATGAAATGCTTGACTCTGGTGGAAGGACGTGAAAATGCAACCTCTTTTTTCCCAATAAATTTAAATCCCAATGAAACTTTCCCTAGTCTTGAGACTTTGGATTTAGATATTGAACTGGACTCTGTGCAAAAACTAAATCAAGTTTTTCCTCCACATCTATTTGGATCTACGAACGAATTACCATTAAAATCCCTCAAATGTCTTAAAATCAGAAGAAAAGTATCAAAAGAATGTTGTGCTGCTCTGTCCTATATTTTTCCACAAGTTAAGAAAGTTACACTTTCCATGCCAGAGGCTCAAATGAAAAGATTACTTCCATCGGTTTACCAAAATTTCTCCCACATCCAAAGTCTCCGCCTTGAAATTCAATTAGGAAGAAATGCAGAATGTCTCGATTCTGTCATGCTGGGAATTCCGGAATTAAAACTGAAACGGTTGAGGCAAATGGATCTTTTTGACAATTCTCAACGTTTTAGGAAAGCGGATTGTCCTACACTTTTAAATATGATTGGTAAACTAATTTTACTCTTGTTACTGATTTCTAATCATAAATTATATCGCTCCTCTAATTTTCAATTCCAAATTCATTTATCATAATTACTATAGTGTAGCAAAAAACGTTTTGTTCCTTGTTTTGTCCAGATCTCCAGGAGCTAACGCTGATCCTTTGTGATGTAAATGGCCCTTTAGAAAATGGAAAAATATTTACAAAAGCCTTTGCAATGTATGGCCTGGATTTAATGGATAAAGTCAACCTGCGATTCGGATTTCCATTTGATACTTCTCAAACCTCAGTACTGGGTAATAAAACTAATCCATAAAACTACAACATTATTTTGTACTTTTACACAATTTTTTTTTATTCAAGGCAATTCAGTTTTAAATCTCAATCAAAAATTATTTACACAAATTTTGGTTTAAATTGTAAAATATTTACTATAAACGGCTCATGTTGTTCTATTTTTTGTAGCAATGGTGAATTCAATTGAGGAAATTCTGTTGTACGGAGAGTTTGTCTTTTGATTGGACTGTGTTTTTCTTGGTCTTCGTGAGAAGAGTCAATTGATATCTATTGATACAAAATTAGTTTCTGCTTCCTCATAGGTGTAGAAAATAAAAAATAAACAATACTATTTATTCCCTTATTTTATTAAGAATTGTGAGTAGTGATTAGTACTTAATGATTGAAAAATATTTTTATGCATTTCAATGAATTGTAAGCTCACAAAAACGAGCTATTTCTCAACATCACTTTGTTAACATAAATCATTATTATTAATATTTTGCTTGTCTTATATAAATAGGAAATACCAAAA
>JAQGBH010005667.1:0-13888 GCA_034698265.1 Sminthurinus aureus | reverse complement strand
ATAAGTTGCTGAGTTGATTTCCACAGTCAAATGTCAATATCAAATGTGAGACGACAAGTAAATAAAATTTGTCATGTTTACAATGTACACAGATAAATTGAGAGAGGATTTTCAAATGTGCAAACAGCAGTGGAAAATTGAGATGTAGAATCTAGAATCTAGAATGCAGAATGCCGACAACGTGTAAACATCAGCACAGTGGATAGAAAAGGGATAAAAATCCATCATTAATGATAAGCGTATTGCGCACTACATTAAAACACTCAACACTCAACACATGCAAAATCTCCATCGTACATAAATAAATAGATTGTAATAATTTTCATATCCGTTTTTGTTTACCGCTGTCTCGTGTCTCGTGTCTTCTGTCTATTTGAATTAATCCTCGCCTTCTGGTCTGGTCTGCTTTAGTGTTTAGTACTGTCATGTCTCATTTTATAAGACACTCGTTCATTAATAAAATATTACTAACAATAAATTGGAATCCCTTGGAAACTAAATAATTTTTGAAAAGATAAATGAGAAAAAACAACCAGAATCTAACACGGCCTTCTGGTTTGGAGTTTTGACCAATGAACTTTGACCGGATGTTGTATGTTGTATACTATAAAATATTATTATGAGAAAATTAAACCTTTGCAAATGTTAACATTTTCTCAGTATGCTTTTCCCCGTTCCACAATAAGCATCACATTTTTTTCTGCCTTTTGGTTCACTTTGATATTCGTACAGACGCTTCTTTTGTGTATGGACTATGGACTATGCAAACAAAATTCTCAAAGACTTTTCTGTATGAATATTGAATATGCACAGGATACATGTGTAGAATGTAGAACGTAGAAGCAAAAAGAGGACGATGATGATGACGACGATGACAGTTGACCTTGCTCATTCATATTCGTATTCCTACGTCTCTTGCTATTTCCCAGTAAATCCTATCCATTTCCATCAAAGTGTACTCATTTGTACAATTCCAATTGAACATTTACCATTTAACTTTGAACGTCCACGTCTAATTCCAAGGTTTGTTCAAGTGGAAAGTGCAAGTCTTTTTGTATTTTGTACAAAATTAGTGGCCGAGATGACTCGCAGTTTTAACTTGTTGTTTTTATTTCTATTGTATTTTGGTTATTTCATGACGATTGTCTTTGGCGTTGGCTCAAATGATTTGGAAGCGTCAAAAATTTCAGATCCAAATCCAATGCAGTTGAAAGCTTCAGAATCAGAATCAGAATGTTCTTTAAAGTGCGAGGATTTCCAAAAATTCCAAGCGGTTGAAAATAAAAACCGAGAGCTGGAAAAAGTCGTTGAAGAATTAAAAGAGCAATTTGGAGCATTTCACTTGTCCCAGAAAAAACTGGAAGGGGAGTTGAAATCCTTGAGGAAACAAGTTGAGGAGGTAAAAAAGGAAAATTGTGTGGGTGATGATGTGCGGCTCCTGACGCCGCCGTTGAGAGGACGCCCTGGGCCAAAAGGAGAAAAGGGAGATTCCGGATCCGGATCCGGACTCATCAGAGATGCATCCAAAAAAACCGAACCATCTGGAAAATCCTATGCAGAAAAGGACGGCGGCCAAATCCAAATTCAACTTGGACAAAAAGGCGATCAGGGGTCTTTAGGTGCGTATGCTAAATTCTAACAATAAATTCCTTTTGAAAATGGCTCCTCATTGTCAGTCAAAAGCCCTTTGCTAAAACGCCAAGCCATTACGTTAATCATTGTGTAAAATTGACCCTATGAATTTTGAACCACAAATTAATTAGCTGATTTATTTTTTAGCCGAAAATAACAATAACAAGAAGAATGCAAGTGGATTGGATTGCATCTCCGCTTCAGAGGAGGGAGACTGCACCAGTCACACCGAGAGATATTATTATAATGTCCAAGAAAGCGGATGCAAGGTCTCTGTCAACTCTGTCAACTGTCATCTGTTGTCCTACAAATTACAACTAAATTTATGAATACTTGACCTTTGACCTTTGACCTTTGACCTTTGACCTTTGACCTTTTACCATATTCACTCTCATTAATCATGAAAAATTTTTGTAAATTTAAATCCATGTTTATTTTTCAATGTTTCAGGCCTTTGTCTATTCTGGCTGTGGTGAGAACGGTTGTTGGTTGTTGGTTGTTGGTGTTTGAATATCGCTTCAATAAATCAATGACGGTGGAAAAGGGGAAAATTAAGGTTTTATCCATTACCTTGCTATTTTTTTACAGGTGGAAACTCAAACAATTACTTGACTGCTGATGACTGTCGGGCTAAGTGCGAAGTGGGTGGTCGTGGTCGCGGTGTGAAGGTTCCGGAACCAATTCCGACTTTGGATTCATCCACTGCTGACTGCACAGACAGCCCTTTTTTCGGTAAGCTGTGGGTCGACTTAATATTCGAAACAATACAAATATTTTCAATAGTTCAGTGAGCTTTGAGTTTTGCATCCTTGTGTTTCTCGACCTAATATTCCATTTGCTCCAAATTTGAATGCAGCCAACTGTAAATTAATCGTGAAGGCAAGCTACTGCACAAATCGTTACTACGCTCGGCACTGCTGCAAGTCCTGCACACAAGCTGGTCAGCTTCCAACTTCCAACATTCAGGTCGCCATTCAAGCACAATGACGATGATCAATGATCAAGATTCCAATTCATTATTCATTTTTTTAATCTCACGCCACATCTTCCTCCTTCAGCGATTACACAAAGTCATAAATTACAATAGGACCGAACGCCGTTACGGACTGTTTTGATCATTTGTGGAATTTGGACCAATAAAAGAATCGTTCAAAAAATTTAAAAACAATCCAAAATTTTCATTTCTCTCATACAATGTTATTTGCAGGTTTTATTTTGGTTCAGCATATTTTTCCAAGGGACCAATTACAAAGCACAACGCACATTGTCAATGCACTTGAAAAAACTAGGAACAGTGTAGCAAAAAAGAGCTGTTTGTGAGATATCAATAATCAATTTTTACTACTACTTTTAAATTTTAAAACCTTTTAAGGAAGCGGAGTTGACTATTGCAATTGTGCTGTCTGTCCTTTCGCAGACAGTTTGAGTACGCTTTGCGTCGACGAGTTGGCGCCATCTAGCCGGAAAATTTTGCAACTCGTCGGTGGCGCCATCTAGTGGACACTACTTGAAAAAAGTGGACAAGTTTACTATGTCCAGAATTGGTAAGAATTTTACGGTAGTAGTTTTAAAACTGGGGCAAAGTGAGATTTTAATAGTCAGCTTCGCTTCCGGAGCCTCAAGGATTTACGCTTTTAAGAGGATATAAAATCGTAACAACGTGAGGATTTTGAACTTTATTATAGTCTAATTTTCTTTATTTGACAAAAATATATTGAGTAAAAGATGCTGTACATATTTTGCTTTTCTTTCTTTAGTTTGAGGATTGAGGATGATGTCTTTTTCGGTGTTGGCTGAGAGTGGCTAAATGCTTTGCCCTGTAGCTACACCCATTTCCATTCTCTGGGCAAGCGTAAGGCTCCTCCTTGGTGTGAGTTCTCATGTGACTCGTCAGTGCAAACTTGGTTTTGCCCGCGTAATCACATAGCCGACATTTTTCCTTCTTCTCCTCGCTGTGCACATGACGTTCGTGACTTTTCACATTTCCTGGTACTGTCCCTCGATAATCACACAGCGAAAATGAACACTTGTACTTTTTCTCGCCCTTGTGCGTCAAAAGATGCCAATTTAACTTGCCATTAGTTTTAGCAGCAAAATCGAACTGCGGCTTGGGGCATTTGAAAGGTCGAAAGTTGGGGTCAGAATGCACCTGTTTTAAATGGTTTGTAACCGCTCCTCTCGTTTTCCCTCGATATGGACAAAGCTCACATTTGTATCGTCGCTCCTCACCATGCCTCTCCAAATGCCTGGCAAGATTCTGTTTGGTTCTGCATTGATATTCACAGGATTCGACGGCACAAGCAAAGGGCTTCTCATCAGAGTGTATACGCTTGTGGACTTTCAGGTCGCTGTTTTTCCCGGTTTCATATTTACAGTTGGGCTGGTCACATTTGAACGGCTTTTCAAGCGTGTGGGTTTTGATGTGGTCGGTGAGGTTTCGCTTCCGTCTTGAAATATGTCCACAAATTGGGCATGGAAATTGGGGGCGTCGGTCTTCTTCGCCCTCTTTGGGCGGATGGGTGAGTTGATGGCACTCGAGATGGGATGAGCGAGCAGCTGAATAGTCACAACCCGGTTGAGGGCATTTGTACGGCCGCTCTTTTGTGTGGGTTCTCGCATGATTCTCAAGTTGCCCCCGAGTGACTGAGGCATGAGAGCAGGATTCAAAGGGGCACAGGAAGGGTTTTTCGCCCGTGTGAGTTCGAGTGTGATTGGTTAAATTCCGTTTCTCATTCGTGGAATAGCTGCAGTTGGGATGAGAGCAAAAGTGAGATTTTTCCCCAGAGTGGATTTTGGAGTGTAAGTTGAGGCTTGACCTCATTTTTGCAGCGTAGGAGCATCCAGGATGTTGGCATGGAAAAGGGCGCAAAGATACGGATCCGATTGCGGTACCGCTCGTTGGTGGAGGGTGATGAACATTTCTCATGTGCCTTTTGAGATTTGCCTTCCGTTTTCCTCTGTAGAGGCAGCCGGACTTGGGGCATTTCCAGGGTTTTTCATCAGAGTGGGTAGTCAAGTGCTGTTTGTAGTCTCCACGACGCTTTGTTGAATAAGAACAGAGGACACACTGATATTTGTGCTCCGAGGATGAAGAGTTTTCTCTCTCTTTCTTATCTCCGCTGCTCATCTTCAACAATCAAGGTCGGCTGAAATTTTAAGACAGAACAGGAAAAGTGACGTGACTTGGCTGCTAAGATTTAAGATATAAAATGTTTTTAAACTTTAGGGAAGCCACTAGATTTGTTTAGTAGTTTTTACCTCTGAAAGAAAATTCAGTCCCAAAATTTACGCTTCAAAATTCCAATTCCAATTGTCAATTCAGGTATTCAGGTGGTTGCGGTTTTTTGCTGTGCAGCTCCTTTGAAATTTAAAATCCACCTTCCTGCGGCTATAGTATTCAAAAAAGTAGTGTGAATAATCTTAGTATTCTTTTTTTTCACATTGGATTCGGATTTTCCAGTCGTTTTTCCTCACTCACAATTCACAACAAGTAAATAAATCTTTTCCGTTCCGTTCTTTTACATTTTGAACAGCGTCAAAATACAAAAAAATAAGGTAGGTAAAACCGCGTATTGGAAATGTTATTTTGTACTAAAATGTTTGTCTTTGTGTTGAGTTTTGAGTTTTGAGGCCCAAAGGGTTTATCCGAAAACTACCGTATTTTGTGAACGATGGAAAAAGGGAAAGTACAGCAAAGGACAAAGACAAAGGAAACTTGACATTCTTGGGATACATTTGTTGGACTGAATGGAATTTGGAATTTGGATTATTTTTAGCAAGGGACAAAGCACAAACAAAAAATACACCTTTTCCAACAAAGTATCTCTTTTTCCTCTACTTTTATGTGTACAGTCTAGAGTCTAGAACTTGTCTGAAAAAAATATTTTGCCTCAGTTTTTGTCCTGTGGTGTAGCATAATATTTTATACTTGATACAATTCAAATTACGCATGCAAAATGATGTTTTATTACAAGGATGAAATTTTGTTTGATTATTTTCTGGATTTGCTCATTTAGCGGGAAATAAGGACAGAGGGCGCAGCTATGCATCGAAATCGGCTCAGCAGGATTTTCTACAACTCTTTTTGCTCTCTTTCGCATTTCCATGTTCTGAAATGACGGAATAAATGTAATTAAAAATTAGAGAAATCGCTATTAAAATTAGAATTGGCTCAAAATTCAAAGTGGATCAAAAATCAAAAGTACGGAGAAAATGTTTAAAAAGCCATTTATTTTGTGGACGATTATTTTATTGAATTTATATTTTATTATATGCTTCAAAAAATTGATGGTATACCTTTAATTGTAAATTCCGGTCCAAATTTTAAAAAATACTGTCGAGTTTTTAATGGTATTTCCTTTAATGTTATTTTGTACACGGTCAATTTGACAGCACCAAATTACGTTGAATTCTTTCCACAGGTTTTTTTCCACTTTTAATGTATTTTAAGTAATATTGTTCCTCTTGATATTTTAAAAGGTGAAGACTCGTCAGTCGTCAGGAAGGAAAACTTTATACTTGAAATTCATAAATCTCTGTATAAGCTGGAGCTCAAGTTATGGATTGTGGATGGAAGACGTGGGACTTGTGAATTCTGAAGGTGAGAATGGAAATTAGAAAAAGAAGAAAACCCTCTGGAATTTGAATTCCCAAACCTCCCTCTCACAATCAAAGAGGAAACCCAAGAAAAGAACCCAAAGCTCAGGTAGAAATTAGACGGACACTTCTAGCCATCGTTACATTCTTTTTTAAGAGGGATACAATCTCTCGGCTCTCGACTCTCGACTCTCGACTCTCGACTCTCAATCTCGACTCACAACAAAAGGGGAAGGACACTTGACTATTGACTACAGACTACAGACTACAGGTATATAGCAAATGTATAGCAAAATCTCGACAGATTCTGCGGGAAAATGTTGGCTTGGGAGTTGAGAAGGGTTTCTTCATGTCCCTTTCCTTTCTTCATGTTGATCACATTAAACCTCTAAGTTTTAACACTCCTTTTGAAAATCCAATTTCTCTTCATTCTCTATCCGCCCTTTTCCTTTCTCCAGCTCGTACACAAAAATACATATGATTAGCAAAGGACAGAACATTTTGACATCTCTCGAGTCTCGAGACTTGAAAACAGGGAAACTTGATGCTGTAAAGAAATCTAGACGGCGTCCAACTCTTTCACATGAGTCAAAATTATGTATCGTAAACTAACTGTAAGCATTCTATGTATTCCATTGGGGTGAAAAACAAAGTAGGACAAATGACAAATGGCTGACTTGGACGCCGTTTAGCGTTTTGCACAAACAAACATGGTGCTCCATTTTGGGTAGATTTGAGTCCAAGTTGAGGCTCAACTGTTGAGCTTTGAGCTGACTGTACAATATACAATACACAAAGTTGTTGTAAAACAAACAACTGACTTGATTACACAAAGTCACAGGCGGAGGAAACAGCAATAAGCACCAGAATTTTCCATTTTCTAAAGCAATTAAAGCTTTCCATGGTTTCTGATTCTGCTTTTGTAGTTAATGTTGTTAATTTTTAAAAAATCAAAATGTTCTGAAAATGGTATCAATCGATGCAGAATTTTATGCTGATAATTTTTGATAAATCAATAATGGTGTTTTCATTTTAACTCGATTGTCAAAACAAATTTCAAATGTCAAATGTTGATCCAAAACTTTGAATTTTATTTCTGTGCTTTCGTAATAACAATTATTATAAAAAGATTTGTTTCTTCTTTAAATTAGCGTCGCACACAGATGACAAATTTTAGCGACGACATTCCTCGCAACTCTTGGAGTATTGACAACAGTGGTCGTTGCCATCGTCGTTGGTGCAACAACGGAAGCCATCGTAGCAATAAGTTCCCCCTCCTTGGCAGTATTCTCCTGCCAGCTTTGGATTATCAGAACTCGGAACCCCCTGTAAAATACACACAAACAACGTTTTTTAAACCCATTCGCCTAAAACACCAAACACCAAAATAAAAGAATGATTTAAAACAAGTATGACTAAAGCGTACAGCGTCAGTGCCAGTGGTTCCATTTTTATTGCCCAAAGTGGCGGCCTCAACGGAAGCAAGGGCAACAGCAAACAAAATAACTGCAAAAAGGGTCAAAGTCTTCATTTTCCAACTTTTTCTTTTCACTGGTCAAATGAATCAAGAATCAAGTATTTGTTTGTCAGGGAGAATATTGCAGAGGTAATTTCAAAATGAGCAAGAAACGACTGAGGAATTCTCAATCAACTCTGTCTTTTTATACGAAAATTGTCAGCATTGAAACTTTTGGGATTTTTGCTAAACTACCGCACCATGAGACGCAAGACGTGAGTGACAAAAATTATGAACCTTGGAAATTCAAGCGAAAAATTTTACCGCGGCATTTTGTGGTTATTCTCTGAATCTGAAATTGGCTTGTTTGCACAAGATGAACCAGTCACTCAATAAAAAAACGTGCTAAAAAATCTTCCACCTTCAAAGATCCGGCTTAAAAATTCAAGTGAATGGAAATATTAAATTTACCAAGCATGTTTTCCTCTGAATTGTGTTTTCTAGTTTCACATCATTAGCGTTTCTCCAAACTGTTTTTCGCTTTTAATGTGGGCACTTCCGAGAAAGAAGAGAAAATGACACCTCTGGTTAATTTAAACTTTTTATGTTTTGCGGTTAATGGACAAGTTAAAACATTTTTCACGTTTTTGAACGTCTAAATGGTACAGCTATTGCTTTTTTTGTTTCACATCTGCACTTGTGTCTGCCGTTGTGTTTAAATTCTGAGAAACATTTCTTTGAATAAATAAAAAATAAAAAAATAGTTGTAGTCAAATTTTATTACATTTTCTGAGAATTTTTCTAATATAACTCATCAAAATTAATAAAAACTCGGATGAAACCGCGTGGATTCGGGTTTCATTACAAAATGTACGTCTAATGTCTAATTAATTGTAAAAGTGGAAAGTGGAAAGGTCAAATTCGTTTTGCAGAGCAAAGCGGAAAATGAGCATATTTAACTTATTGGGGCTTGCCATTTCTCTCATTTTTACCAACGACGGTTTACCATTTGCCATTTGCGGTTTGCCACTTACAATCAAACAAATAATTTATACACATGATTTCGCTCATCATTCCCTTTAGACGAAAATGGTTATGACGATGGGAACTGGCGACTGGAAACTGGTATAAAAACTGAGTCGTACTAAAACGAAATGTTCCCGAGTACAGAAAGAGAGCAACTGGAAAGTCGTATAAATTTTAGCGCCCTTTTTGGACAAAATGGCGCAAATCTTCATTCCTCTCATTTTCTTGACCGTCGTTGCTCTGGCAAGTTGTAAGGTTTTCTACAAGATTTAACAGCAAAATTTTTGATCTAGTTTTCTTAATTTTTATTTCCCGCCCAAAAACTTTTTTTTTGAGAAAATGCCATGGAAACCAAACTTTGTCAAAGGTTGAAAAGTATTTGCCCTTTCTTTTCTTTAGGTGAAATCCCATCGAGCTGGGATGCACTTTTAGGATCTGACTTTCCACTTTTTTCTCAAACCACCAAGTCTGTCTCTGATATTTTGAGCTCAACTGAGGTCAACGGCCATGTTCTACACTCTAGAGTTCTTCGGGAGTTGAATTCAGTCCTGACGAATCCAGAAATTTTATCCGAGATCTATACAAAATATCTGGTACGTCACTGTAATTTTCCTCCAATTTTGAAGCTGCAAGTGATTCATAATTCATAATTCATACTACATGCAAAATTAATGGGAAAATTTTCCACATTTGACTTGGTTTGTCTTTTGGTAGGCTGCCTATGAAAAACCAGCGACTCGGAGTCATCAACACGTCTTTATAAAAAATGTGATGAAGATTGCGAAACAAAATCTATTGTTTCTCACTGGAAAATCGTCATGGATGGAGGGAATTAACGCAGCTGCGGATGAGGTATGAAACAAATTAAATCAAACGCAGCCAGAGTTAAAATGTGCCTAAAATTAAGAGTGAGAGTGAGCGAAGCTGCAGCCATTCATACGTTTTAATCCATACACATTGTAACATTGTGGCATTGTAGTCAGCTCAAGAGCTAGCGCAACGCCTTGGTCGCGCCTCAGATTCAGATGATGGTCTCATATTTGCTGGTGCTGAGCATGTTCCCTGGAATGCAACACTAGGACAAGCGCCCGTTTCCTTGGATTGGCGGGACTATGGTTTTGTCGGACCTGTTAAGCACCAGGTTCAAATTATATTTCGACCCCCGACAAATACAGATATATGATACAGGTCAAAGGTCAATGGTTAATAGATATTTTTGCCCATTGAATTTGAAGGGTGCTTGTGCTAGTTGTTGGGCGTTTGCAGCAGTGGGTGCAACTGAAGGAGCCATTGCGAAACGAGATCAGGCCCGAGTTGTGCCGCTAAGCGAGCAAGAGCTGGTTGATTGTTACAAAACAAGCTGCAACGGAGACCATGAAAATAGAGCCCTTGATTGGATCCGCAGGAATGGAATTGCTAGTGAGCAAGATTACCCGTACACTGAGCGCAGTAGGAAGGATGGCTCCGCTGGCAGTTGTGAAAGCAAGTCCAAAACCGTGAACAGAGGCGAGATTCGTGGTTTCCGAACTTCAACTAACGAGAATCAGTTCAGATCCCTCACCCTGGAACACGGACCCTTCACTGTTGCTCTCTTCTATCATGAGGACATGGCGCGCTTCAAACAGGGCGTGTATCAAGGAGCTTGTGGAGATAGTTCAACGGCGCATGCAATGAGTAATTCAAAATTCAAACAATCCATTCACCTTTTTTCTTTACCGTGTATTGTGTATTGTGTATGCATTTGAATTTTAATGATGACTTTATGTATCTTTTAAAGCATGCGTTGGTTATGGAAATGAGGATGGCAAGAATTACTGGCTCGTTAAAAATAGCCATGGGACGGGTAAAAATAATCGAGGTTACATCAAGATTCGAGCCGGAGTCAACCAATGTGGACTTGGGGGACAAGACTTCCCATCCTTTTTTGCTCGTGTTTAAAGGCGCCTCATCAAGCATGCAGCCATCAACCATCAACAATCAACAGCATTACAAAACCTGCTTTCCTAAATTTCCTATCCGCAATTCAAAACCTTAATTGAAATAAAATCCCATCCACTTCAACCTCTACTTACCACTGATACAACAAGCGGCAGATATTCAATTTTTCACAATAAAACATTTGGAATCTACGTATAACCTAGAGCCATATGCTGTACCAGCGTTCAAAGTCACTCAATTTATTTAAAAAACTTGCAAAAGTGTAGCCAAAACCAGCTTTTTGTGGAATCTCAAGCGTCAAAATTAATTTGTATTCCGTCTTGAGACTCGGATGATTTTACAATATTTTTTCATTTAATTTAAAATTAACAATTAGACAAGAAAATGCTGAATAATAAAAGTCATGGATTTTCCTTTCCTTTCTTTAATTTGAGGATTGAGAGTGATGGATTCTCCGGTGCTTTCCGAGAGAAGCAAAATGCTTCGCCCTGTAGTCACACCCATCCTCTTTGCAAGCGTAAGGCTCTTCCTTCGTGTGAGTTCTAATGTGACTCGCCACTGCGAACTTGGTTTTGCCCGAGTAATCACAAAGCGGACATTTTTCATTCTTCTCCTCGCTGTGGAAAAGGCGTAGGTGACTCGTCAAACTAGGTTTTTGAATCGCTCGATAATCACACGTTGGAAATGAACACTTGTATTTTTTCCCCTCCTTGTGGGTCAAAACATGATTGTTTAACGTGCCATTAGTTTTAGCAGCAAAGTCACACTGCTCCTCAGGGCATTTGAAAGGTCGACGGTCAGAGTGGATATTTCCCATATGCTTTTTTACGTTGCTCCTGGTTTTCCCTCGGAATGGACAAAGTTCACATTTGTATCGGCGCTCGGCGCTGTGTCTCTTCAAATGATCATCAAGGCCCGCTTTGTGTTTACAACGAAATTCACAAGATTCCACGGAACAAGCAAAGGGTTTTTCATCAGAATGCACACGCTTGTGGACTTTCAGGTCGCTGTTTTTCGCGGTTTCATAGCTGCAGTTGGGCTGGTCGCACTTCAAGGGCTTTTCAAGCGTGTGGGTTTTGATATGGACAGATAGATTTCGCTTCCGTCTTGAAATGTGCCCACAAATGGGGCATGAAAATTGGGGCTGCTCTGCGCCCTCTCTGGGTGGATGAGTGAGTTGATGGGACTCGAGATGGGATGAGCGAGCAGCTGAATAGTCACAATTCGGTTGAGGGCATTTGTACGGCCGTTCTTTTGTGTGGGTTCTCGTGTGGGTCAAAAGTTGACCCTGGGTGACCGAGGCATAAGAACAGGATTCAAATTGACACTTGTGCGGTTTTTCGCCCGTGTGAGTTCGATTGTGAAATATTAGACTTCGTTTGTGCTTGGTGGAGAAATTGCAGTTGGGGTGAGAGCAAAAGTGAGATTTTTCATCAGAGTGAATTTTTGAGTGCGCAGTGAGGCTTGATTTTTCTTTTCCAGCGTATGAGCATCCAGACTCTGGACATGGAAACGGAAAAGGGCGAGAACGGGGTGATTTAAAGAGATGGATATTTCTTATGTGAGTTTTGAGAGTTTGCGCCCGTTTTGCTCTGTAGGGGCAGTTCAACTCGGGGCATTTCCAGGGCTTTGCATCCGAGTGAATAGTCAAATGCCCATTGTAGTTAGCCCGGTGCCCGGTTGAATAAGGACAGAGGGCGCACTTGTATTTCTGTCCACAAGTTTTACTTTGGCTGCTCATTTTTTCAAGTGAAAGGGGACGGAAAATGGCGTGAAATTCTGTGAGACAATAGAAAAAAGAACGTGATTTTTTACTTTTGACTTTGCTGTTAAAACAGTAGAGGTTTACTGTCAAATTAACAGAAAAAATAAATACTTTACCAAAGAAAGAATTTTATCCAATTCCCGACTCTGAAAGTTGAAAACTACAGTAGCAGATGAATGAATGAAGGGTGGAAAAAGAGAAAGGACAGAAACAGAAAAGGAAAAACAAGACAAAGGAAACGGTACCTTGTTGGAATTTGTTTGAATGGAATTTGGATTATTTTTAGAACAAAAGGGACAAATACAAATATAGAGTATAGAGTAACAATAAGACTCAAAACTCATTCAGGTAATTTTTTCAACGTACGATAAGCACCTTTTCCCCCTCTACTTTGTTATGTAGAGTTTGTCTTATTGTAAAATAATATTTGGCTGGAAATGGGAAACTGGGAAATCCGTTTTCCAAGACAAGCAGAAAATTTTGTTTGATCATTTTCTTTCTATGCTTTTTTAAAATTTGTGGTGGAAATTTACAGTGGTCTTACAATTGGGCCGACAGTAGGTACGCAGCTGTGTTTTGCGTAGGGCGCTGAAAACCTAAGACCGGCTCTGACCATCGGCGCCCTACGCAAAAAAGATGGCGACGGAAATATTTTGCTTTGGCGCCCCCTTTTTTTCGAACAAATTTCAATTTTAGGCAAAATTTTTCATTTTTGCGCGCCTTGCTCTCACTTTTGAATGACAAAATTTCGAGATTTTAGCGAATTTTTTTTATTAAGTGCCCCTGATTCCATTTCTGCGCCCTCCTTTTGCCTTTTGGCGCCCCTGTTTTAGTACTTTGTCGCCCCCAGAACGTCGGTGCCCTAAACCGTAAATGGTCACGCTTTTCACGTGCAAAACTGGGAATAAAACAAGAACAGTCAAGTGACAATTTCTCTCCTCCTTCTCCTTTTCTGCACAAAAAACATGGAGCTGTAATATAAAAGACACTTGTTTGTGTCGCTGTTCACTCTTCCCTCTTCAAGGTTGGGTTCAACGTGACATGGAAACTTTTGCACGGTTTGGTTTTGCAAAATTGACAGTAAAACACAGATAAGTGACACGCGTTAATTAAACTCGGTTTATCAGGTTTTCCCATCCTCATTTATTGACGCGGTTATGTACCTCTGCAACTCGGCAAGCCAAGAACTCGACGTG
The DNA here is from genome assembly GCA_034698265.1 of Sminthurinus aureus. Taxonomy (NCBI): domain Eukaryota; kingdom Metazoa; phylum Arthropoda; class Collembola; order Symphypleona; family Katiannidae; genus Sminthurinus; species Sminthurinus aureus. The sequence goes on along the minus strand of JAQGBH010005667.1, from coordinate 279 downwards.
AATGTGTGGCAAGTAATAAAACAGAAAGACCAGCAAACTGAAACTGGAACTGGCGGTGATGACAAAGTTGATATCAATTTAGACAAACATTTCGTTATTCTCCGTCTCTTTATTTTATTTCTAATGTTCATTCCTCGACTCAATTCAATTCAACTTTGCTCAGCTAGGACGAATATGCCTGTAGACATAACCATATATACCTTTCAAGAATTGGGATAACTGTAGGACATAGTATTTAATCCCTGAATATTTTCCGTGTTTATGCAATAATGATACTGA
>JAQGBH010005666.1:0-13890 GCA_034698265.1 Sminthurinus aureus | reverse complement strand
AAAAGAAGAACAAGAAAGAGGTCGTCCGCAGAAATTGGCTTACAAAGTTCACAGAACTTTCCGAAGGTTGTTTCCTACTTGTTCGCGATGAACTCGGTTGTCTTCCTGTTTTTTTCTCGTCGACGATTCCCTCAACCTTTAGCTTTGAACTCCACAAAATCCGAAAGCCGGAAAACAAATTTTTGTTTAGCAGGCAGAGAAAATCCAGTTCAATGACTCCACGTGTCTGGCCTTCGCTTCCAAAAGAACAACCACTACAAGAACAAGAAAGAGGACGGCAATACGAATTGCCTGACAAAGTTCGTAGTAATTTTCGAAGGTTGTTTCTTATTTGTCCTCGATGAACTCGTTTGTCTTGCTGTTTCTCCACGAGAACAACTTTCTTCAACTTTGAACCCAACAGTTCAAATAAAATCCCGTTGGACTAGAAACCAGAAACCAGAAAAAAGAAGGTCACTAAAAACAAGTCAACGAACGAGTACACGGAAACTTTTTGAAATACAAACATCCGAATATCCGAAGGAGAAAGTTCAAGAGCGTTCAAGTTTGTTGAGCTCGATCCATCGAGGGAAAAAATGGTGCAGCGACTGGAATTTGTACATTGTACACGTTGTTTCAAACTTGAAGAGGAAAACAAGGACAAAGGATGGAGATGGATGAATCATAAATGAGAGAGAATTATGAAAATTCAAAATGGTGGTACATGAAAAAATGCAATAAAAGTAAATTCCAAGCCACATGAAAATTAAAAAGCAATTAAAGCTCGTCCATTTTGGTGAAAAACAAGAGGTTGCCATGGTGACCAATTTTGTTCAAAATGTCAAGTTTAGCAACATATTACGCATTTGTTTATGCATTTTGTGTCTCATACAAATTTGCAAATTTTAAATGAAAAGCAAAACCTTGTCCATTTTAGGGAGCGAGCGAAGCGAGCTCCCCTTATTCTATCATGTTGTCCGTCCGTCTGTCTGTCCGTCTGTCCTTTTCACGGTTCCAGCCAAACGGATTGACCAAATCAAATGCGGTTTTTTTATTGACATTGTCATTATTGCCGTCAGTGCTGTATGTATTTTTGGTTTTTCTGCGACTCCTGGAACCCCCGAAAACCGGGGTTTATTCGGCTTTTATGCCGAAAATCCACATAAAACTAAATAAAACTATTATTTGGTAGGATATGGGGTAATTGATGACGGAGAATCCGAATGTGAGGTTTGTTTTCCATAATAATGATTCCTTGACTCCAAATCCGGGCATTATTCGGTTTTATTTCGGTTTTTTACGGTTCCAGCCAAACGGATTGACCAAATCACATGCGGTTTTTTGTATTGACATTCTCATACTGTGTGTTAGAACTGTATGTATTTTTGGTTGTTCTACGACCCCCGGAACCCCCCGAAAACCGGGTTTTAGTCGGGTTTTTATGCCGAAAATCCGCATAAATAGCAAATAAAACTAATATATGTTAAGATATGGCGTAATTGATGACGGAGAATCCGAATATGAGATTTGTTTTCCATAATCATGATTCCTTGACTCCAAATCCGGGTATTATTCGGTTTTATTTCGGTTTTTTCATGCATAAGTTTCTTCCACAAATTATAATATTTTTAGAAGTCAGTTACTTCAGTATAATATTATAATCTCTCGTTTCGTCTAGCTCGCTCCGTCTTTAGGTACTCCTGTACCCATGTTTATATCACTATCCTAATCTTAAGATTCTCAAAGTTTTTCATGACCAGAAGACACCCAATCTACGTATATTTTCCATTTCTATGAAACTGATGAAATACCGGCTAGCTATATTGAGCGGTGAGAGATGGTCGTAAAAAGTAAAAGTTGTACATATATGAACTGGTACAGGAGACAACACTTGTGTAATCTTTAGATTGTAGATACATGTGTCATGTGTAGTAGACGAGAAAAATGCTTCTCCAGAATTTATAATCTATACACAGTACTCTAGAAACAAGCCCGGCGTACACTCGATCGTTTAGTGGGGGCGGAGTCTAGCACGGTTTATTTGCTTGTGAAAAGCATTTATCCTTGCTTAAAATACAATGAGAAACCCCTCCCCCGCTAAACGATCGAGTGTACGCCTGGCTTGTTTCTAGAGTACACAGAGACTGGAATAGCTGCATACACCATACACATACGTAATAGGGAACACAACACACACACACATGTCAAAGTTAGTATGCATTGCGTTCTCTATGCAACAAGTCAGATTGTGCCTGTTACCTATATATGTGAAGCTTTTCCCCCCCAAAAAAGTGCTGCAACCTTCAGTTTAAAGCGCCTTGGGAAAAAATTATGTACACTAAATAATTCCATGAAAAAACAATGCACAATGTTATTGTTTAACTTGATAGTACACGTTATGCATAGCTATTAGATATTATATTAGATGCAAATGTTCTACAATTTGAAATCCTTTGCAGTAAAATTTTCTCATGCACTCTCGCATTTTTTCATACCTTATACGTATATATATTACATACACGTAATACATATACATGTATAATATTTTGTTTATATCTAGTTTATACACACGGGGTAGAATGGACATTAAAATGACTAGCTAGGCGCTCTAGTAATTGCAGACGATAGAAAATGGAAATGTATATATCTATATTATGTACATATATCTAGATGAGTGCATAGTGCATACTGCATACTGTAAAATATTCTATACGGTGTTAGTACGACTGTGACTTTTCCTATATATGTGTACACATATCTATGGATAAACAAAAAACAGACTTTGCTTCTTCTTCTACATAAACTCGAATTTTTCAACACACACAAAATCTGTTCAGTGTACATGGCATTTGAATGCGTTTTTGCCTTCAAGTTATTTTGTCTGTTTGAGTCATCCTCAGGATGATTATCATCATCTCATTCTCCCCCAACTCTTTTTAAAACTACCAGAGAGTACAAGTATGCACACGGATCTTCATACATTTAAGCCCATATCATAGACAAATGTACTTTATATATAGAGATGAATTCAGTACTTCTTCTTAAGTACGGTCCAATAGATAGTCAGCGCCTACAAAGGTGCATACATATATGTGTATAACTTCCACACGATTATTGAAGACAGAGAACATAAACTAAAGTCTTTTTACGTACACCTATACTCACAACCTGCAACAACACACGAGACAGGATTTTCGGGCGCGGTTGTTGCTTCTTCTTTGCTGTTGATAGTTGGTTCATTTCATTTCTCTGTGCCTTTCCTATAGTACTTAAAATAAAATCACATTTAGTCGCGGACATCATTTCACTTTCGATTGAAAGAATCAAAACTTGTCATTATCACTGACAATCATTCATCATGGCCTGTAAGTACATAGTACATAATATAGTGTATTACAATCAGTATTGTTGCCTCTAAGATTTGTGCATGTGCATATAATATGCAGATACTCAGTAAGCTCATTCATAACGTAGAAGTAATAATCACAAATGAATTTCTTTTAAAAAAAACGTTTACTGTTTTCTCCAGTAACATGCACGGACATTTTCAAATTTATTCTTGCCGTCTTTCTTCCACCACTCGGTGTTCTGGCTGAAAAAGGCTGTGGGCAAGATCTCGTGATCAAGTAAATAATATTCTATTAAATTCCATGTCTATAAAATTTATACCAGCTTCAATTTTTAAACGCCTATTCAAATTATCTAATGTACATAATTGATAATTGATTAGTATAAAGTATATATATATATAAACTATAAACATTGCTGTCTTTGATTTTACTTTCTATGAAACTCTAAAATGGAAATTAAGCATTCTCCTAACGCTACTTGGATTCATCCCTGGTAAACTTTTGTTAAATAGAATTTTCTATCATGGAATTTACGATTTGTAAACAAAAGTTAATATTTTACTTTGGTTATAGTTGCCTAGTAATTTTAGACTTTAAAATTCCTTATTAAATTTTCTCTAGGTATCATCCACGCTTGTTACATCATTATCAAGCATTAAAAGCATTGATGATGACACCTTTACGGTTAGTAAATATGATAATGCGTTTAAAATATCGTATGTATGTGCGCTAATTGAAATTAAAATTACCATAATCTTGAAAAGCGTTACATAATTTAAATCTTGAGATTGTGTTTGTTTCTGAAAGATTTTCTCTGAAAAATTGCCTGCCCTTCCTATATATCATTCATGACATTTGATATTTATATAACACTGATATAATTCAGGTGAAAGTTGCCGGGAACAATTCCAAAAGTGCCTTATGGAAACATTCATCAGTTCAGCAATTTTTATATACTTACATACTTATTTTATGGATTACCTTTTTGCTTTAAAATTAATAGTTTTATTTCTTTTTTGTGGCAATTTTTAATAAAAATTTGTGTTGTTTTTATTATTACTAATGATAATGACCGACTTATCCTTTAAACAACATTACGGTTATGCTATTTTTATTATAAATGCATATACAGTATAATCATTATATAATAACGATTACTATATATTACTATACAATGTTCTACATTGACATCACTATTTTCTGTGTTGTTTTGTTTGTGCAATATTATGTCGTCTCATGTTATACATTTAAAAATTTGTTCATATAATATATTAAAAAACTCAAGTTTACTAAAATCTATATAATATTGTAACAAGATAAAGTTCTTTTTTAATTAGGTACTTTTAATACTATACGTACAATAAAAATGTAATACGTAACATTAAAAAATAAAAATTTTTACCCTAAAACACAAATGCTCCAATACAAAACATGTTAATTCACATATGTATGGTATAATATATTACTATTGTGAGTCTAGAAGTCTTAAATTATTACTTTTTTTTATCATAATACCGTATTTCACATGTTTACAAAATTGAAAACATAAGGATAAAATTCTACTATAATGCATTACAATTTCATGTATAAAATGGAAGAACTATACATTTCTATCTCTTGTTATTATTCAATATTCAATCCATTTCTGGTCATCATTACTAACCGTGAATGCCGTGAATACAAACTTGACGATCATCAGTGTAATTTTTAGTCTCATGTGGAACAATAACGCTAGCATAGAATGAACATACTCTGACATACATATTTAATATTTTGTCATTCCTCCATTTGTTGTGGTGCGAGGTACTAATCATCATTACTAATATACATGTTTGTAGTTATGTACACACAACGGATATTACCACCGCTTTTCACTGCACAAAGTTAACTTTACCGATGTATAAACAATCATTATGAATTCGCTACGAAAGTTATGACTATACTATACACTAAATATTTTGACGGTGCTTCGAAACTTCCCTACTTTAATTTTATTAATTTATTGTATTGTATCTAGTATTGGCAAAAGTTTCATAATATACTTATTATCACTCATAATGAATAATTGTATTCATTAGTACACTTTAATGTATAGTATCAACATCATTAAAAATCAGTAAACAAATATACAAATTTGGGCACAACACAGAAATGTAAACGGTAAATACACATTAACTATACATTTCATTATGAACAACTTGTTTGCATGCTGTATAAAATATCCATACACTCTTATACATACGTCATACATCTATCAGTAAATCACAAATTCTTCCGACAGAACAACAAGGGTCAGTTCTATTAATTTAACCTTGCTGACACAAAAATAGATATTAATTTAATAACAGCAGAATCCTGCTAAAAATTCTAGCCTATATTTAAAAAATCTTTTTGATTTGTTTCTTTGTACATACAGAAATGTTATTCTCCATCGTGTCTTGCAATTTGCAATTACTTCTTTATATTATAAGGCAAAATCTTGTGAAAAGATTACTAAATATTATCTCTTTATAAATAATACAAATGTTATTTACACAAATTAAAAATTAAACATTCATGTATAAATTTTGTAGGTTGATAGTCTTCTGAACATGTTAACGTAATATTGACATAATATTGAATATCCTTCAATATTAAGATATACATACATATAATAATATTCTATAATCTAGACGAAAGTATGAAACAATAATTAGACTGGTAAATGACTTCATTAAAGTTTAAGATAATGTAGACACAACTCCTATAAAAAAATCAAAGTCATATACTGAAAACTGAAATTAATACTGCAATAGAAGCACGAAACTATTAACCTCTAGTACAATCAAAAACTACTATTTAGAGACCTCAAGAGTGAAAAGGGGAGAATTCTAGGTTTAGTTGTAATTATCATTGTTGGAGATGGACACTGATGTGCTTAAAATAGAAAATGTTTATACATCGGATCAACAAAAAATGGAGAAAGACTTGTAAATGTACAAAAGTGAAGATACAATGAATTGTTGATTCTGTATTAGTGTAGAAATAATTAATTACCACTAGTATCCAGTATATATATTATGTATCTATATTCATTTTGATTTTGGATTATACATGTACATTATACATGTTATATACACAGGTATTTAATTGGAAACTTTGAATTCATAGCATTTAAGTAGGATATTATTCTTTCTTAGCACATACATGTATAATATAATTTATCCATGTGATGTCTTCCTATACAATTTATACTCATCTAATGAACATTACGTAAAATTCGTAACGTAAATAATGTACAATTCTTTTACTAAAAATTTAGAATTTCGAGTGTAAACATGGTTAAACAAACAAATGTATAAAACAGAGTACAAAATTCCTGTTATTTACGAAATGTGTATTGTTTATTGTTATACAGTTCTTGTTGTACTAATTTACGAGATACTAACTCATATTTTAGTAATATATTATGATATCTGTAATCTGTATGTATATTTTGGTGTACTACGACGAGGCCGATTAATTATTATTTAGTTATTTATCATCTAATAAGGACTCACGACTGTCATTTATGATAGACGACGGTCTTCCACTTCCACTTTTTCCTCCAAGGTTTGAAACTGTTGATCCTTGACGGCCAATAGCAAATAAACTTCTTGTAGCAGACTCCAAACTTTGTAATCCAGCATTCTGCATGATAGGAAAATTCACAAGTGATTCTATTTGTTTCCAACGATGCATTCGTTCTCTTAGCTCGTACGTCACGTCACTATTCAAGTAATGAAAAACAAAGACAAAAACAAACGAATGTGAAAATATACGGTATTTAAATTTTAAATTATTTTAGCGTGATAAAATTTACAAAAAATGTAAAACATTACTTATATAATATAGTACTTGTCAGTCCCAACATTATTAAAAATCTTACTTAAGACTCGTCTTGGCTTCAATTATTGCTTTATCAACTTCATCTACGTGGCGACTATTGGCCGCAACAAATGCATAAATTAAACTCTTTGCTTGACTCTTTTCTTTTAATTTCATACCTATAATTTTAAATGGGAAAGAGAACAAACAATACACGCTTAGTTGTTTGAAATTGAGATATTTATACACACATTGTAATGTGTGTATAATGTACGATATTGAACATTGTAGCACATTTATAAGAATATCTTGAAAATAGTGATGAAAAATATTAAATTATTTATTATTTAACTAAACAATAACTTAAATAACTTACAAGCATCCCTAGCTGCCCGGAGCTGCTTTTCTGCAGAGGCTTTTTTCCCATTATATGCTCTTGTTTCTAACTCATAGGTTAATTGTAGGAGATGTCGGAGCTGAGCGGGTGCTAGCCAACATTTATCAGCTAGTTCCACTTCAGCATCTGAAAGCATCTTTCTAAGATATTCAACTTCACTTTTTAATCTTTCTAATTCTTCATTCTGGTCATGACTTATACCATTTTCCATAGAATGTGAACTATTGTCATTTGACTTTCGAAGATTCTCGTCAACTTTAGTTTTCTCAAGTTCTTCTTGTAATTGTTTTAATGCTTCTTCAGCATTTGTAAGACTCTCCATTTCTTTAACCATTTTACTCAAATCTCTTTGCGATATCTTGTAGCGACGGTAAACAATCCAACAGACAGTTAAGGCAACAACGAGTAATGACGTAAGAATGGCATCTTTTATTGGATTTGTGTATTCTTTTGGTGGACCAAATAGAACAGCATCTTGAGCTTTAAGTGATACTTTTTGTTTATGACGAGGATCTCGAATTCCAATATATTGACTAATAAAATGATTTAGATTTGCAGCAAATCGAGGCAGGTAGGTTCCATTAATATTCTTTTGAATAAATAAATGTTCATATTGTGGAAGTCCAACCTGGGATTTCAACCATTCTACTGTTTGAGAGTTTGTCCAATTATGAACTTCCGAATTAATCCACAAATCCCACAAATTTTGGACACTTATTTGGTTATCATTATTCCTGTGGAAATTCTTATGTCTTTTCTCGTATCCTCGCTGATAATTTAGTTCTTCTCTCAGAAACTATAAATGTACCATCATCAGACACAAATAAAATAAAATAAAATAAATTATTTTTATGGATTTACAGCCAATGAAAATGATGTTTTTAATGTTGAGTAAAAGCTGTACTAATTTTTATGCTTTGAAATAATAAATCATTTTCCTATCGTCATCTGTCTTCTAAAAACATCTGTCTGCATACCCCATGCCTATATATTTACATTTTAAAAATAAAAGTATACTTACATAATTAATTCTAGGAGAATAACTAAAAGATTTAACGATATGTCGTTTCATTTAATTATTGTTAAAACAACAATAATAACTTATAACCAGAATTATACATGTAAGTATGTATGAAAAATATTTTGGTACATGTAAACCTATGATATATAAAAGATAAAAGCTAGTACATAACTGTAGTATAAAATACATAGGGCGGATTCGTTTTTTTCACACACATAACACATAACCCTCGATAATATATTATGATTATTCATTAGTAATTTATAAAAAATTACTACATTAAAGAAAATAGAGTACATATTATTATGGTGTGAATTTAAATCATCAAAATAATATATGACGCACAACACACATTTTGATTAAAATTCATATGCGTAATACTAAATTATACAGGTGGATCTATAGATAAATTTCTCTTCCTGATTTTGCATTCATTAAAACAACTCTTATATATATATATATCCTTTGTCATACACACCTTACTGCTACCATCTTCCCATTCTTTTATTATTACTCCAATTTGGTTAAGAACAAATGACAACAAGGACAAATCTAGTGTATACATACATATACATATAATTTTGATTATATTCTAAACAAATCTTCCTACAGTTTCGATCCTAAATATCATCATTATACGTTTCGGAGTGGTGATAAAGGCGACAAAAATAATCTCAAGAACCATATGTCGTATACTGCTTTTATTCTAGTATTACAATAGAAATGAATAATGCTATTACTTACGCCATTTGATTCCTTCAAATCAATACTTCCATTGTTATCATCATCGCTATAATGTTAGAAATGCAAATAAAGGAGGTCCAAAAAACATGCGAAAACAAAACAAGTGATACATTATAATATGTTACAATATTCAACTCTGACTTAAATACATAGAAGATGTGTGATATTTTGTATCTAATGTGATACATTTAAGTTTTCTAAATATACATAATATTATTTTCTGTGATATTAAAACTTACAGCTGTCGATGAAGTGCTCGTATTGCTTCTAATGCCAATTTATCGTTTTCATTCAAAGTGGTACACCATCGCTGTCCAAAACAAAAGTCTAAAATGTCCATAAAAAGAAAATGGGAATATTTTAGATATACTTTGTACATAATTTTAGGTATAATGTATATAATAATATATATATATGGTATGAGTGAATAATAATTAATTTCAGAAATATTTATGGCTGTGATGGATAAGATTTGGATTTTTGATAAAAAAAGAAGAAAACAAAATATATACTCTATATTATTGTTATCATAACAAGAGCTGTGATTTAAGCAATAAAACTGTTTAAGAAGCAACAGAAAAATAATCTCTAAAATAGTCACTTTGAGCATAACTGATAATATGTTCAAAACTGTCTCCAAGTTCACAACGAACTGTTCTAAGACAATTTGCGTAAAAACTCTCACCTTATTTTTTTATGGACGTGTGAAAGAAGAAAATGCCAATCCAAAAAACATTTTGTAACTATAATATAATGTACTAATGTGACTAATCAGTATATTATATACATTATCAACATTATCACTACGCAAATTAACACCTTTCAATATCATTAAAATACTACAACATAACTATATAATATATATATGCTAACTTGTATTTTATATATTTCAGATTATTTTGTTTTATTATTTGATGTATTTTACCTTGCGAATGAATATGAACAGAGTCATCAGCTGAATTTAAAAATGCATGTTCATCTAAACTTTGTCTACTTGGAAGAACATCATTAGCATCACTTTGGTCCAGAATTATTAGTACAATTAGAGTACAGAGGCTGGTCAAAGAAAGGCACCTTAAATAGGGTCTTAAAAGATGATGTTTTTTCCTGCTACCCATAGCTATATCTTTTAAGTTTACTTGTAAATATAAATAACTATTCTAGTACAACACTATTACAGTATTACACGAAAATGTATTACGTAAGTTTAGAGTTTTATTAGTTATTTAATTGACATATATTTTATATTATTATGTGTACTGTGTACATGTGTATTCTTCTATTTAAACTTTAAATCACTTCTTTTGAACAAACAAAATGAATGAATCTTTATGTTATTATTTATGGTGCAAAAAGGTCTTCAAATGTTATGTATTTAACTATTTCATTACAACACAACATTATTAGAAACACACACTAATTAATTAATCCTTTATTTTTTATTTCCTTGTTTGTGGTTTGTGGTGCACAGATTGCTATAATGTTATGTAATTATAAATTACACATAAAAACAATGAGTAATAATAATTATTACTAAATGATGTATTTTTAGGTATAAATTAAACACTATAGATTTAGATAAATGCACTTTAAATTGCAATTATTATAGATTTCAGACAGAATTTCATTTCTGTTTCTTAAATAAATCTTGTACAAATACAAATAAAAAACAGGAAATGGGAACGAAAGCAATTACTGAACACTGAACTACTTACTGATCAAAAGTTTGAAATTTCAAACACGTCTGGCGTACATATTATTATATCGCCTTGTATTTTGTACTTTGCACTGTACAGAGTACTAAAAACAACGGGGAATTGTCTTCCTAAAATATATTTACTCACAGGTCTTCGTAGTTTGTATATCAAATTCACAGTTTTAATTATAATTTATTACTTAACATGGGATTCTAGTCTTTCGATTTTTCGAGTCTGTTTGTATAAGAAGTCTACGTCAATGTTCAATGTACATGCTTCTATATTTCTATATACCGTCGTAACAGTGGATCTGTATATATTAAAGTGATATAAGCATAGTTAAATAAAAGTTGAAGGTTGCTTCATGTTATATGCATATTGTACATAGCATGATGTACATGAGCAATAATATATTGTACTTACTATCATTATTTTTGCTTGTATTCACAAGGAAATAAAAAGTATTCAGTCCCTCACATTCACTTAACAAACAGTGCAAAAATGTATTGTAGCAAGCGAATATATACAGTCTAATGTCTAATGTAACATTATAATATGTAGATAATATTAAATTTCGTGACAAAATTGAAAACGAATCATTAATTATTACTGTAAGATTCATTTAAATCATTCCTTGCCCCTAATACATATAAGTACTCTCTGTATTACATATTTATTATGGTCTGTGTGCTTGAGTTTTGCGATTCCTAGGACATCGTTCTACATGTACTATGTACTGGGACAGTGGATATTATGGTGTCTGGATTTCATTTCAGGAATAAAATGAATACTCTTTAGCTTGTAAGTTACATAACAACAAACAAAATGTGAATAGATTAATACTCTCCTGGAAGAATCAAGAGGTAGACATCTCGAATCTTGAATTTCTGCCATGTCACATTTGTCCATCAGGAAAATTGTACTTAAAAAATGTACGGTTTTTGCACCTTTTGGTCTTCTTCTGTGTTCAGTGTTCAGTGTATGCTATATGCAGTGCGTTTTTCATACAACGAGACAATAATTATCCAAGTTTTAGCATTCATTTAGCTCATGTACGGTTGAATCCTCAACACATTATACATACTCGCTCATGTACTGCATGAATTCAGATTTTTTGTCCCAAGTCTATACTACACATTATCTCATTATTCTTAATGCTTACCTATATACGTGTGTCGCATTCATTTGTTTTATTTATATAGATGCATGAAACTTTACAAAATGTAAAGTTTATTTAATTTATTTACAAGTAAGTATATTGGTTTTTCCAATAGAGTCTTTACTTCCAATGGTATTAGAAAAATTCTTTCATGAACTCAGCAATTTTCATAAACATTAAAATATTATGAGTATTTATATATATTTGCAAAATCGTTCATAATAGCTGTATTTTGCTCATTTGTCCGTTTGTGCTGTACGTACTAAAAAACTCTGGCAAAATAATTATTGTGTCTATAGTCTACAGTCCGTATTAGCTATCTGTATATATATGTATGTTTTAAGTAGAATGGATTATCTATAGACTATAGATAATAATAATAATAGACACAAACCGTTTTCTATTAAGATTCCTTTTAATTCCTGCGAATTGACACATCCTATATGCCATTTGTGTACCATATACCATATACCATATTAATGTTTTTGTTACCCTACATAGCATAGCATAAAGTACATAAGTATCGTATTGTAGAGTTAAAAATAACTGAAAATATACATGCATATATACATTTATGAGAATGACACATCAGTAACACGGATGGGTGAGGTTTTTACCACATAGAGATATTTGAAAGCCACAATTATTAATGGTAAATAATACTAAAAACATGTACATATAAAATTTTGCAAAGTATATCCAAAGTTTTTCCATGTAATCATAATCTTTTCATGGGAACATGAAACATGAATCATTTAATATTGATAAGAAACGTTAGGAAATTTTTTCTAAATATACTGTATAGTATATATAAAATTAAACACAAATGCCTCATTTTTCTAATGAGAATAATAAACACTTTTTTAGCGTAACAACGGCGAATCTCAACATTAAGTACAGCCTTATACATATCTTGCAATTTGTACAAGGGGAAGGCGAGATGAAACCGCTGAGCTCTATAGCATCTATACTTTTGGTTGCCGATCTTTGCGGTAGTGCAATTCTAACTCATCCTGTATCCTGTACCTTGATGCCATTTATTTTACACGAGGAATTGTAAAAAGAACCTCTTTCATTGAATTTTCGGTTATAGATAATCGATGCAGGGAGGTTTACACAGAATCATTCTCTGTCAAGTACTATAGGAAAGTCGTCGAAACCCACATATGTACTTTTTGAAAAAAACTGTGAGAGTTTATGTGTTATGTGTGTACATTGTACATTGTACATATACACATAAACTTTCACCGTTTTATCCTGTACACACATAATTATGATGTTTTTGTTTTTCTCAAGACGAAAAGATGCGTAAAGACGAAACTCAAATTTTACACAATGCACACACCAAGTTGTGATTAAAAAACAAAATAGTGATGAAAATAGCATGTATGTCACATGATTTTAGCTTTCAGTAGAAAGCTATTAAACCAAGCACTGAATGAATGGTCGTAGACGTGCAAAGATCAAAGATGAGATAATTGTTAACTTTTTTCCTGAAACGATATTTCCTTCAAAAAAATGTATCAAATGTTGTATATATATATATATAAATGTATGTTATATGTGACTGTGAACGAGAAAAATATCCTTACAGGAATCCTTAGATTATGAGAGAGAAATTTTATAAGTTTCCCGCCCTCTATGTTTAACATTGGAAATTCAAATTTAATTAATTTTTTTAAAATACTTCCAATTAA
>JAQGBH010005665.1:0-13893 GCA_034698265.1 Sminthurinus aureus | reverse complement strand
ACTAAGATAATAATATTATTATTTATTATTATTTTATAAAAAATTCTTTTCATGTATATATACATCTAATTTTAATCATTATTTATTATTTATTATTATAAACAAGTAGTTTTTAATTCCAAATATTAATAACCTTTTTTTTTCCTTTTTTATCAAAGTACAATATTCTTATGTAGATTGTGAATGTTATATTTTAACTACTTGCTTTGTAATAATAACATCATGTTATCAGAATTTTAATAACTTTTTCTAAAAATACTCTTATTATATTCTTTCAGTATGGTCTTATGAACATTGATGATGATGATCATGAAATGATAATGAACTAAGAAGACTGAAGAAGAAGAAACACTGTGAGAGGAAGAGAAAAAAAAGAAGAAGGAAATTCATATCTTCACATTTAAAATCGTTTTTTTTTTGTAGTTACTTAAATAGTTTTACACATGTATTTAGTTTTACAAGGTATTGTAAAACAAGACATGAGAGAAAAATACATGTATGATTGAATTTATAACATCTTTAAAACAATCTCGAAACGAACAAAAAAAAGAGAAGAAAGCAAGAAGAACAAACAAACAAACAATAAGTTATTTGTCAAAAAACAACTAATATACATGTACACAGTCTTCTCTTCTATTGAATGAAAATACAATGAACATGTAAAAAACAAATCATTTTAATAATACATAAACTAATGTGGATTTAAAAGGTGTGTATGTTTGAGAATTGAATGAAACAGAAAGAGAGACAGAGAAAGAGGAAAAATTAATATAATCTCTAATAATAATATATTATTGTTATGTATTGTTATCTTTCTTATACTATCACTATTTCCTTTTTTTCTGATAAATAGATAGATATTTAAGAAAGAACATTGTATTACATGCATACATATATATAATTTGTGATAGATAATTAATGTAAAATGTAATTAATAACATTAATCATAACTTTACTTTTGTATATATATATACTTAGATATCTGTACATGTCAAGTCCATCCAGTACATATACACACCATTGTCTTAAGAAAAGTTAGAAGAAGTGGTATAATAATATCTATTTATGAAAAGGTAAATATTTACAAACAAACAAAAACACTCGTTATGTCATAAAATAATATACATAGTTTAATGTCTCATTATTATTAAGTTTTATACTCTTGCCTCTTTTTTATTTAAGTAGTCCAAGACGTAAAGAACCATATAATATATGTAAATTCAGTTAATTCCAAAAAAAAACATACAACCTTCCTTTACAGAAAAATCAACATCTATATCAAATTTAGTTAAGTGTAATACCGACAGTAAGTAATTGATTAAATATTTAATTGAAATACTTACTTGTTTATACATATTATATAATATTATACGCTCAAGTACTGTGTATTTTATATATATATAGATAGATCTATTATACGTAAAAATAATATTTTGTAGACTACTACTACTACTACTACAAATCATTTGTAGTTAGAGTATAGTAGTCAGTTTGTGTTGTGTGTGTATTTGAGATTTGTGCCAGAAAAAAATATGTTCATCGTCAGTATGCTAATCGTCGAGTCAAGAAAAATTAAGAAGAAGAAGGATAAAACTAATAATCTACAACAAGAAGAAAGAACTTTTATAGATAAAACGATTTATACTGATAACAGCAATGACAGCAATGATCTTTATTGTTATACTGCACCAATAATTATTCCAATCTAATATTTGTTGGTGTTTGTTTTTCTGTTTTTTTTTTTTTGTAAAAAGTTGTTATTCCACATGTTCTTGTCTTTTATTGAAAAAATCACGACTAAAAAGAAAAATAGACAAGACAAAAAAAGGAAAGAAAATACAACTCTCATTTTTACTCATTTCAAGCAGAAATTAACATAATACAAATATATTATATAAATATTTCCCTATACAAATCCTCCCAAAGAGTAATAAACAACAATATTAAAACGAAATTGTTATTCTCTCAAATTCCAAAATAATACTGTCAAGTATTATACTATACAACCCATCTATTTAATAATAATTAACCTTTGTATTTTATACATCACAAGTATATGGTGTATGTATAATCTATTACACTATTATATTATTATTATAATATATATGTACATTGTAAAGAAAACAACAACAAGAAAAGGAAAATTTAATCGTATCAAAACAAATAATTCTAAACAATTTATAAACCAATAGAAGATTCTCTATAGTGTTATTGTTGATATAAGTACATAATATTATTATATTTAAAAAAAACTACAATAATGACTATCATAGTATTTTTACTGGATACTTCGGCTTCTATGAACCAACGAGTATTTCTCGGTGGCCGGCCTACCTTATTAGATGTTGCTAAAAGTGCCGTTGAAACTTTTGTAAAGGTACGTAATATTATTAAATGTTATGCTTCTCTTCTTCTTTTTTTAAATTAAAACAATAAAACAAAGATTACCATAAGAATAGATGACATTCAATCACACATGTATATATAAAACTACTAAATGTATTACATTTCTTGTTATTTATAGGTACGACAACGTTCTATGGATAGCCGACAAGATCGTTACATGTTGCTAACTTTTGAAGAACCACCATCCAATATAAAGGTTAAAATTATAGCATTAAAAATCCAGATAAAATAAGTAAATAAGTAAATATTTGGTTAGTGTTTAAGGCTTTTATTTTCACCTATTCATATGAACATTGAGTGTACTCAATTATTTTATTTTTTGATTCCACATTGTTTTTTTTTTAGGCTGGATGGAAGGAAAATCTTGGAACATTCATGTCTGAACTTAAAAACTTACAAGCCAATGGATTAACTACACTTGGTCATGCTCTTCGTCATACGTAATAAATAAATTCTACATAAAACTCTGCCAAATCAAGTTTTTCATAAAAAAAATTTAATTAAAAATGATTATAAAACAATATTATTATATGTATCACAATGCAATGTTGTGCATTTAAAAATATCCTATTCATAACTTGTATCTCATAGTAAATTATACACATTCTAATATTACAGGTTTGACGTTCTAAACGTAAATCGAATGCAGCATGGTATAGATACTTATGGCCAAGGACGATGTCCTTTTTATTTAGAGCCTTCAATCATTGTAGCTATTACTGATGGAGGAAGACTTTCATCTAATTCTGGTGTCCAAGATGAGGTAATCATGATTGTAGATTTATTATTATTGTATTATTATAATAATTATTGAAAGTAGTTGGACAAGTGGATTGCTTTATTCTTTATTGAATTCAAGTTTTCGGAAAATCTAATTATTATTATTAAGTAGTATTGTTGTCTTGCTAATCACAATTATTATTAACAACAAATAATATGTCTCTTCATTTCCTTGCAGTTAAAAATGCATGGTTCCAGTCCTGGATTTGAATTAACTCGAGAACCATTTAGATGGGATCAACGTTTGTTTAGTTTAGTTTTAAGAATGAGTGGACAACCCGCTGGTGAAACACGTGAGACTGGCCTTGTACCCTCCGATACATCTCCTATTGACGCAATGTGTGAAGTGACTGGTGGACGATCTTATTGTATTACAACCCATCGAATGCTTCATCAGTGCATTGACTCTTTAGTTCAAAAAGTTCAAGCTGGTGTTGTCATTCATTTTGAAAAAATTGGTGCTGATCCTCCTCCTGTACTAAATATTGTAGAAGGTAAGCACATAAACTTAAGTGTGGAGAATTGCTAGAACTATAATAATAATATCATGTCAAAAATATTGTGCATAATATACTGTAAGTGTATAACAACATATTACGCACATTGCACATTATACATATTATTATAATCATGTGTAATACATCCTATAGTTCATATTTCATCTTCTTTACATTTTATATCATTTTTCCACCTTATTTGTAGTATAAAGAATAAATGCAAACGATGCACTCTGCACTACGTTATATGCAAATTTTGAAGAAACAAGTGCCCCATGAATGAAATGTAAATGACTTTTTTCTTATACATTTTTGGATTGAAAATGTATATCGCGGATGATGGGGTATGGACTATATATATATCATTAGGGACAAGAGAAAATATATATTTTTTTTTTACATAAATAAAAACAATTGTAAAAGTTAATTTTCATCAAACCACTTGAATCCATCTCAAAATTTGATCCAACAATGGAAAATAAAAGTTGATGTACATTTTCAGTTACAGGCTGATATACATATATAACGATTTTTACATTTCATCGGGTGCACCCTTGATCGTTTCCATTCAACTTTCATTTGAACTATAGATTATAACGAACTGATAAGAATTAGGAGTGAACTTTGTTTTCATTGTTTACCATTTATTCAAAACTCTGAAATTAGATTAAATTAATATTATGGTTTTAAAAATTTGCATAATATTTTATATGTACAGTCTGATCTCAATTATTATTATCCGTGTTATTTACATCGAGGTTCCATTCTTGAATGCTTAGTACTAAAGAATCACAATACATACATATTTGTTTACTTACAATTTAATGTTTACCAATTTTGTAAATAATAGACGGCTTATTTGTAAAAAGCGGAAGACTAGTAGTAAAAACGATTTTATGCTGAATGGATATTTCATAGAAAAAAATGTATCATAAACCATGATACTATTATTAATTATTAATAAGATTAAACATTTTGAAAGTTTGAATGGAATATAAAAAATTATAATAATATTATGGGATTCGACACCTTCTTCATTCAATTGAAAAACTAAATTGTAATAATAAAATATTCAAAAAATCTATTTTTTTTTTCATTTTTTACTCCTTTTTATAAAGTAGGAAAAGGAGATGACACAGATATGGATATAGATGACAAAAATGATTTAAAGCAGTCATGGCATAATTCCCGTAAAATGATTTATGTTCCAAGAACAAATCAGAAAGGATTTGCTGGAGGATTTTGGCCAATACCTGAATCATTTTGGCCTGATACATCCATGGTTTCCCTTCCCCCTCGCTCTGCTCATCCTCATGTTAAATTTACGTGCATTGACAAAGGTAAAAAAAAAGAAACAAACGTTTCTGTGTAACTTTTAATGTTTATAGATTTTTCAGCCTCGTATATTCAAAACTTTACAATGTTAAATCAAATCGTGACTTTTTCTCATTGTTTCATTTTAGAACCTCTGGTCATTGAAAATTTTCCCTTTGACAAGTATGAGCTTGAGCCTAGTCCGTTAACACAATATATTCTTGCACGAAAACAACCATCTGTTTGTTGGCAGGTACGTAAAATTTATAATTTTCATTTAATTACATACTATATTTCATGACATGTACATATATTGTATCACTTTGTAGAAAATATATTGAAAAATATCTTTATCATAATGTTTTGGTTATTTAATAAGATGATTTTGAATTTTGAGTACATATAAATTGTTTGTTTTCCTTTTTTTTTATGCACAAAATTGCAGGCATACATAGGAAATGGTTCAAAGAATGGTCAATTAAGTCAGCCATTTGGTTATTTAAAAGCTTCAACCAATTTAACATGTGTTAATTTATTTGTTATGCCTCATAATTATCCTGTTCTACTTCCATTGTAAGGGCTTTCTTTATTTATTTATAATATTTGTTGTTAATTGTAAACATATTATAATGTTGCTCATTCTATATTTCTGTGAACAAGAAATAATATTTTATTATGATTTTTTATATATTTAAATTTTAAAATTATAAAAAAAAAGAAGATAAATGCTATATTATGTTTGTTTTTATACTAAAACCTATAACTAATTAAATTGTTATAGGTTAGATGATCTATTTCGTATTTATCGTCTTAAGCCGTCCAATGAATGGAGACAACAATTTGGTATGTATGTCTCTAGTATGCCAGCCTACTATGCGGGTCCATTAGTAAGTACACAATGTTAATTCTAGTGTAAAGATATTATATGTGAGGAATAGGTATAAATAACCGTGTGAATACTGGATACTAAAATATCATTTCATTATTATTATATTTTTTTTAGAAACGAGCATTAATACGAATGGGTGCAGGAGTTATTGCTCAGTCTATCAATGAAGAAACTTTTCTTTCATATTCAGTTCTAAACTATCTGAAGAAATTAAAAACACAGGCCAAAGTTGAATTTGAAAGAACTTGTAGTGAAGTTGGTGCTCGGGTTAAAGTAAATGAATCTAAACAACGTACTTTTACATCCTACAAAAATCCATTCGATGTTCCACGTCATCAATTATTAGATCATATAGCCAAACTAAGAACAAGTATTTTAAGACCTAAACCAACTTCTGATCTGCAACAAGGTAAAATGAGAAATAATACAAAAAATTTTTACAGAAGAATTTACGTTCCACATTACTATACGTGCAGTTGTGTTGTTTATGTCAATAATAAAATTGCCGTATGTAGTGTAATGTATGTTTCCATAATCATTATGTTTATGTGTGTACATTTAGATGATTTACTAATTTTAATTGGATTGTGGAGTAAACACATGAAGTCTTCATGTTTTTTTATTTTATTTTTTTTTTGTATAAAACTGTATTTAATCACTAATAATTTTATCATAATTCTTCATAATTAATTATTATTTTTTACAGAATTACTTCATAGTATGCCAGTTGGTCAGATGGGTAACTACCAAGAATATTTGAAACGAATGCCCACACCTTTAAGAGAAATTGAATCTACACCTGTTCGACAACATATGTTTGGAAATCCATTTAAAATTGACAAGAGAATGATTATTGATGAAGCGGATATGCCTGTTGCTGAAATTTTAGGTCAGCAAGCTAAAAATGCAAAGAAAGAACAACAAGCATTAGCTGCTGCACAAACTCAAATGCCTCTATCCAATAATAACAATAATAATTTACCTCGTGTTGGGAAAAGAAAACCTGGACCATTACCCCGTGATTATTCTTTTACTCCAAAAATTAGAAGACGGGATTCAACGAGTTCAATAGATTCTAATTCTAGTTCAATTATTTTAGACACTCCACCATCTTCTCCATTTTCTCCTGCAATTATTACTAATATTAAAGAGGAAGTATCAATAAGTGATTCATACTCACCGCCAATACCAGTAATTCCTAATTTTACAACTTTTTATAGTAATAATAATAATAATAATAAAGACAATGACGGGGTGACGGAGAAGGATTCATATGAATTTAATGAGACACAACCTAATACAACACCTAATGTGAAAAACATTAAACATCCTGTACCTGATCATGAAACACCAATGGAGATAGACAGTAGTAATATATTTTCATCTAGTGATTCTTCAGTAAAAACAAAATCAAATGTGAAAGAAAACAAGAATAATAACGTATTACATAGTGTTGAAGAACCTTCTGAGTCCCGTCCAAATAATTCTTATCTTGGATCAAATTTTGTATCATTGTACGAAGACTACTTAGATGCTGCAAATGATGATGATGATGATGACGATGATGATGAAGAAAATGAAAATGATGATAACAATTTACTAGAAGAGCAAGTATCCACTAAATCATTAGAAGACCAAAAGAATATAGAAACAGAAGAAAAGGATCATTTGATACACAAAAAACAACAACAAACTGGTACTCTAGAATCCATGTATTCAGAAAACATTAGTAAAACTGTAGACTCTTCTAATAATAATAATGTAATAGGAATGAAAATTTCTCAACAACGTACAAATGTTGTAGTGCCTGTTAATGGTGAAATTAATTCAGTTCAACCACAGTATTCATTAACAGAAGTAAACAGAGAAAATAATAATTTCTTTTCCACTCCTATTTTAAGTCCCAACAAAACATTGAGTGCTAGTGGTGGTGGTAGTGGTGGTAGTAGTAGTGTTCAATCTAGTGTTCCTGTTTCACCTAGAACTAATGGTTTATCTCGTTCGGATGTGATAAATAATCATGTATCTCCTTTAGTTCCTTCACCTTCTTCGTCTTCTAATCCAATTTCTTCCTCATCAGTTCCTGAATTAACGTTAAATCATATTAGTAGTAATTACATAAAGTCGAACAAGAAAAGACCATCCGAAAAAATTGTAGATTCTAAATTATCTGCTTCTTCTCATACTACTACTAAAAACGTGCCTAAATTAGACGATGAAGCTATACATCAACAAAATTTCAAACTAAGAACTCAGCTTTATGCAGAAATTCGTCGACCAGTTTTCCGTATGTTTTATTTTTTTATTGCTATAATATTCATTTAAAAGTTTACAAGAATAATTTTTGTTTCAATCCCATGTAACAATATACATTTTTTTTAGTGTAATGTTAATAGTTAATATATTAATGTTATTATTATGATCGAGTAAATCTAATTTTCATTTGTATTTTTGTTTGACTTGTCTAAATTTTTAGGCCAGGATGTATTCCTATCCAAATTAAAGGAAATAGTTGGTTCTCCTGAAGTACAAACAGAATTTATTCGAGGATTAGAGCGAGAAGCTTTAAGGTTCAAAAGAAAGCGTGTAGTAGAAACTTTGACTACAAAATTTTCATAATATAGATAGAAATCTTAATTGTTAGATTTTGACTAATTTTTTGATATCAACAGAGTCTCAAGTAGTCATCGAATCATTGTTGTATTATTATTATTTCTGTACTGAACAGTTTTTAAGCTTAAATAGAAGTCAACCTTTTAAAAATATCTGGTTAAAATACTAAAAGGAGTATTGAATACTATGCATCTATTTTATGTATAATCAGATAGAAATCATTTAGCACTCTTTATATATTATTTGAAATAATAATATAGTTCATTTATACACACACATGTTGAAATAATATTACTATAATCCTGTATATTTTCTATTCATCTGTATTATATTCTCATTTTAACCTTTTTAAAACTTCCAACTTATATAATATATACTACATTATTGAATTAATTGTAAGTATATACAAAATCAATTGGTAATCTTTTTTTCTTTTCTTTTTTCCAAATTTATGCATCATGAACTGATATGTTTATCGTCGTCATTAATTATAATCATTATCGTATTGTCAATTATTATGTAAAATTAATTACTCTTATATTTTGTGGTATTGTTTTTCATCAGCTGACTAGTTTTTTTTTTTAATTTTAATGCGTAATATACATAGTGTTTAATCGAATTCCCTCGTTTAATCGGAAAGTTTACGTTTTTTTTCTGACAAACTATTTTCTTCTGATGTGAGAGATCTCATCGTTTTCTTACCCTACTCTATATTATTTGCTTCCCCTACAAAACTATAAATATACAACAAAAAACAAAGTTTAACTCAATACATTGAAGTTAATATTTTCAGAAAAACAGTTCTACTTTTGTAGGAAATTTTTACTTTGCGAAAATCATGATACCATCAACGAAATATTATTATTATTATTATTATTATTATGCCAATGTCCAGATTTCGTACGGAGGTTTTGAATTATGTTCGTGTATAAGAAAGAAAAAAAAAGCAGCTATAGTTCATATAATAAATGAGAAAAGATGCATATCAAAAAAAATATATTAAATACTACTGACTGTGTAAACTACTGAAAATAATTAATTAGTATTTCAAAATAATTTTGTTTATTTTTTTTGGACCACTATGACTTTTTTTCTGTTGCTCTCAATCGTTACAAAAGGTTATAAAATTTCTGTTTTATTTTATTACTTTTTGTTTGTTTACAATAGTACATTTGATGTTTTAATATATATATATAGGACTCATGCTACAAGTGTTTTACGTTACAATATACAAAAACATTTTTTTCTTGCATCACCAAGTATTGCTCAGGGATCTATTTTGTCATGAATTTTTATCGTATTTAAGTGAAGTATTAAGCATTATAACCAGCATGATAGTATAATATTGAATTCATTCAAAACGGCCGAATCGTTGTATATACATATGATCAATTACTGTACAAATAGGGCATCAACATTTTTTCGTACAAATAGTAGTTCATTCATTCTTCTATTGGCACCGTAAAATGTTCATGCTGTGTATACATTTTTTTAGTGAATTTTATGCAGTACACAAAACCCTAAAACTTAAGAAAAAACTGACTAAATATTCATATAGCTATAATAATATATTATTCTCTAGATTTATTTTAAAAAAACAACTTGATTGGGGCATGCATAAAAAATATTATATGAATTTAAAACCAACGGGAATTTTCATAACAATAAGTAACAAGATACAAACCATTAAAAAATGTACCTAAAACCATTCATTATTATTGTTATTATTCATTAAAAAATGAAATACTTTTGAAACTTCATACATACATAACAATAAAGACGTATAGTTAGTACAGAAATATTTTATGCATATTTGTATATATACGTACTTATATACATTAAGTAGTAGGATAATTTTAGCGTGTATCATCCATTTAATCTCTTAAGTTAGGTACATTAATATAATAAATACACTGGTATTAGAGAAAGGAAGGAGTCGTAGAGTTAAAAATATTGCCTCCATCATCTGAATATCCTGTTTCTGATAATAAGGTACCAGCGAGACATGCATTTAGCAAACCACAAAAGTTTCCAGCTAGAAATGCATACCTATAATAAAAAAGTTTCCAAGAGCGTAATTATTGCAAAATGTGAGGAAATAAAACCAAAAGTATTGAAAAATGTGAAAAAAAACGAAAAAAAAAAAACCCCGCCATTACCATATAGTTTCCGCTAGCTCCTTTCTCCGATTAGGGGCCATAAAACCTGTTACCGAAATCAATACAGAATTATTAATAATAATATCATTTTCCTTTCCATTTTACTAATCTCATTGTATTTTTAAAGGCCACTCAGTGGATGCTGTTAATAAATATTTCGATATTATGATTTCCTTAAAAGTGTGCACTGGTCATCTATATAGGCAGCATAAAATAAACATACTTATAAGTTAAAGTTTACACTATCGAAATATTTATGTACAGCATCCGCTGAGTGGCCTAATGTTATATAATATATAATATAGTAGTATAACATATACATTAATAATAATTAGTTGGAATATTTATGATATTATGATTGAAATAAAATGAAGTTTTATTTTCTAGAACTAACCAATTCCTCCGAGCTGGATTCCAATCGATGAAAAGTTTGCAAAAGAACACAAAGCATATGTACTAATTGCCACAGCACGATCCTGCAAATGACAAAAAAAACCCAATTGTATTTTTTCTCATGTACACATGTATGAATGCACAGATGTTTTCAGCAGACTTGAAGCGTTTTATGACAAAATAACGAGATATAAAACTAAAATGAAAATGTTGTGTATTTGTACCATATGATGATATTTTTTTCAGAATGACTTTTCACTAAAATGTTACATAAGCAAGAAAATGATTTTATTACCGATAAAGGCTTGATCCGTGATTTCATTTCAATTAATCGCTGATAAGCGACAAATTCATTAACTACAGTTTTCAGCCCTAGGAGAAGAGCTACATCTTCTACTTCCTCCGCTTCAAAAAAAAAAATAGTTTGATTTATACAAGCAAAATGATCATTATTCCTTATTCGCTATATGTAAAAAGCTTTTATTTATGAGTAAAGGTAAAGAGCATACTCAACATTTAAACAGTTAATTAAAATTAAATGTTTTCTTTTGAAATTTAAATAAGTACCTTCAATGCCAATTACATATGCCAAGGGTATAAAAACTTTTCCGAGAATTGTCTGAAAAATTGGGGGAAAACAGTCGATAAAAAGTTACTATAGCTTGTAGGAATATTATACAAAGATACAGTACAATATGTGTCCTTCTAAAACCCCCAGCTCAGTGAGAGATCGCCAGTTTCCCGCACGCATTTTGTGGTAAATGTGAAGTTTAAATTTCATTAATTTAAAAGAAATACTTCCGTTCAACCTAGGACTTTGAAATTTTCAGAGTAGATAGTCCTTGACCTGAAGTATATATGCAAACAAAAACTTGATTTTGAACTGGGGGTTTTAGTATAGAAGGACACATAGTATAATCTATAATATTATAATGGAAAATTTCTGTAACATTATGAAAGATTGTAGGGAAACTTGAGAAACCTCAAACGTAAAATCTTCAAGGCCACAAAGGGATCCAAACCAGCTAACCAAAGTATTTAGAAAAGCTATAAAAGCCATGAAGGCAATAACCTAATTTTAAAAATAAATCAAATCAAAATATGAGAACAACCACATAATTTTTAAAATGTGAATTTGAAAAGACATTTATATGTGGAAAACGACCGTACATTTGCAACGATGTTGCCAATCAACATGACACCTTGACTGGCACCTTGGCAAGCTGCATCTAGAGCATTTCCTCCTGTCCTTTAAAATAGTTCATTTAAAAAACTCCTTCAATAAAAACATAACGAGACTTATATTTCATTTGACATTACATTTTGCACTTACTTTAGATTAACAGATTTTAATTGTGCTGCTGTTGTTCGTGATTTTTTAGTTTCGGGATAAATTAGTTTTGATACGGCAAGAGCGCATGGACTCGCCATAATAGATGCTGATAGCAAGTACGCCGGGTCAATACCAAACTGTCCAACATAAAATAAAGCCACAAATATATTTCTAAAGTTGATTAATTATTAATTATGGCTTTTATATATATACGCGACGTATGTATATATATATCGCATAATATTTACATAGACAAAACTAAATGATTGATAACTGAATCAACTATCAACTGATAGATGTATATATATGTGAGAGAAAATTAATTTTAGCTCATTCTCGTAAATGTCGAAATTTAAACATTTATAATTTATATTATAGTATTGGAAACTTTGATGAGGGCATAAATCTTCTTTTGTGTGTACACACAGCTCACCGAAATGTAGGCTCCCATTACACTCCCTGCTATTGTAGCGAAGCCACCTGTCATTACAGCATGTAATTCAGATTTAGTCATATCAGCTAAAAATGGTTTGATTAATATCGGTGCTTCCGTCTACACAAGGAAAAAAGTAGAATCAATTTTTACTTGTATTCAATGTGTATATTTTTCAAAATGATATAATGCACATTATTTTTGGGATTTCCCATATAAGAATCTTCATTAAGTCTACTAATCAACTTTCTTTATATGTAACATTTAAATTGGAAACAAACATTCTGTATCGCCATAAAAAGTAAATGAAAGAACTAACCTGTCCAATAAATATATTTGCAGCTGCGTTCATACTTTCTGCGGCAGTTGTCCCAATTGTTATCTGAAGAAACCAACCTAAGAACAGAAGTGATATTATTTATTATTTATCTTTATGCTACTTTATATTGTTTACCCATGATAGCAGTCATTTTTCAACCGAATTTGTTGATAATATTGAGTTTAATCGATTTCTCTAATCGTGACTGCAATCATTTCACATAACTGTAACAAAATGTACCTAGTTTTGATATTGCCCACATCATGGCGCCAAAATGATACAGCAAACTGAAAAAAAATTTTGCAAAATTTTTTATATTATGAAAAGGTCATTTTTCCTTTGTGAGACATTCACTTCTAGTTTTACTTTTCATTTTTAAATCCTTAAAAGTTTAAAAATTAGTTTATTTGATCATTTCAAAACAACTTTTATTGTCTCCAAATAAATTCTTATATTATAATGCTACTTAATAATAATATATAATAATTCAATATTAACCATTTCTCTAGTTCCATGTATTACAAAAAAGTATGTGAAAACCAACAAAGTAAAAAAAATATAAAAAATAAATCAATTACCAAAATAAAAATTTCTAATTAATATATAAAGATCAACGACAAAAATACATCAAATTAATATAAACATTCATAAAAGTTATAAAATTGAAAATTCATAAAAGTTATAGACATGTTTTGCAAGTAAATTTTTGGCGCTTACAGATGCCCTTGAAAATACAAATCATTTTGCTGCTGGACGA
>JAQGBH010005664.1:0-13893 GCA_034698265.1 Sminthurinus aureus | reverse complement strand
ACTCGTGTTGGATGTTGAATTGCACATTCTGTTTTCACTTTCCCCTGGCTTCTAAATCTGACAATCTTGTGCATTGTGCACTGTGCATTGTTTGTTTGTTTCTGTGCATGGGTTGGATTGGAATAAAATGGAATGGAATAAAATGGATCAAGTGGAGTAGAATTTAACTTGAATGCCGTAGGAATGAAAAGAGTGTAATAAAATATACATAGAATATAGGATGAGAAGAACGTCCATTCAACAGCAAAGGTAAAGAGCCAAGAGTCAAACTGAGTCTCGAAGCTCGAATCTCGAGTCTCGAGTCATCAACTTTCCATCATTGAGACAAACTCTGACTAATTATTCATGATTGTTTGAACAGAGCAAGTGCGTTGGCAGTTGGCAGTTGACAGATGAATGTCAATGTGAATGAGCACATATATTCTGTGTTTTGTGCAAGGAATGTGCAGGTCAAAAGTTGGAGTTTGACTTCAGTTTATCGAGCTGCTTTGCTACACACAAGCCAAGCCAAGCCAACCCAAACCAGACCAAACCAAACCGAACCAAAACCAGCATCAACTTTTCTCTTGTTTGTTTGTCCAACTTCAAACTCCAAACTCCAACTGCACTAAACCAGGAACCAAAAAAGAAAACTGAAAAAGAGAAACGTGAACAAAATTCCATGTGATTTCACCATGTTCACTTTGTATTTTATACTTTCACCCCTCTTTTTAACCAGAATCCAGAGTACAGAAATTACTTTGACTTTTATAATTTTGAATTGTTCGCGGTATTTTTTTATTTGAGCATTCCCAAACTTTTTAAAGGCGGAATTTTTGAAAATTTTCAAGTCATGCTTTTGCTGTGGCTTTGAGCTTTGAGCTTTGAGCTTTGAGCTTTGAGCTGAAATATAAGTCGTAATCGTTGTCAAAGTTGAAGCCAAAATGTTGACTTGTCAGCATTTTTTCCAGAAAAGAGGTTTTTTTAGCCTTCCCTTTTAGTTTGCCTAGTTTGCCTATTTTTCGTGGGGATTAAACGGAAAGGAGAAGGGGAATGAAAACGTGAGATGTGTTCAAGGTAGATATATAGATGGATGTAGGTAGAATTTTTTTTCATAAATCTTTCAAAATTTCCATCGGTCTAGGAAAAGCGCACAGTGGAAGACGGTAGAAAGGAGAAAGGAGAAAGGAGTGAAGAGAGAGAAAGAAGCGGGGTTTTCAAACTACTGGTGCATATTAAATATTATGCATATGACAAGGAACTGGGAAATTATTTATCGGAGACATGCATCCTCACTTGCATATTAGAAAAGACACAAACTACAAACTGAGGAATAGAAAGAGAAAGAGAAAGAGCCCGGGAAAACATTCACCTTCTGCAACATGCATTATGCATATTGGTGTACCGGGTATCTTGTATTTTTGGGAAAAGACAAGCGGGGAACCTCCTTCTCCACACCACATCACACACAAGAACACGGGAACACGGGAACATCCACAATGTGGATTCCACCCCAAAGAACACATCACACGCACTTTCGTATATACCTTACACAGTTCTTGTATGATATACGCATTATGCGCCTGCACTGTACACTGTATACTGGTATACTGTACTTTAATGAATCAAGGAACGCATATCCCTTTTCCATAACTCTTTTTATCCTTCTCATTCGTATTTTCATTCTCAGCTCTCTATTATCTTTTAGATTAGAATAAGAATCCAGAGAATCCTCAACGCTCAATGCTCAATGCTCAATACTCACGCTCACTTTGGATTTTTTCTAGTTGAATTTTCTGGGTCCCATATGGCTCATTCCTTTCATTCCTCTCATTCTCCTCGTACATATAAATCGTGTATAGTTCTCGGCACTACTCGCACCCTTCCTTTTCTTCCTTTCTACCATTAATGCCTCAATTTTTCACCCAGGTTTATACATGTGTCATTCCATTCATAATTAAAAATATGAGGGAAATACACAATAATAATAATCATCATCATCATTATCACGGTCGGAGCAGATGAGGACTCGTGTATTTTACACTAAAATGTTCTGGAACCTGGAACGAACCTGGAGCAGGGAAAAGAGGGGAAATTCTAATTCCAATTCCAAGAATAAAAATTAATATTACAAAATACAAAACTATCTCACCCAAGATTTCCACATAATTTCCTCCCCAGACTCAAGAAACATTAAATTTTCACCATCAGATTTCTACAGTCAGCATCGAGCATTGAGCATTGAACATGATGAAAAGTACAGCATATGAAAATGTTTAAATAAAAGGTCAAGTTTTGAATGTTGAAAGTAATCCTGAATAAACACTCAATACTCATGAATTTATCTCTTCTGGGTTCTAGAGAAACTAGAGAAATACTAAACCAATTTTAATTGAAATTCTGTCATTATTTTTCAACTTTTCAATGAAATAATATAAATATCTAACCTCTACTCTCTACTGTGTAAAAAACTAGTCAAGTAGTGGAGAAAGTCTCGGACTTTCTCTCTATAGATTTTATTTCAAGTTTACACACCATGGGTGATTTATGCTTATTATAAAGTACAATGTACAATTTACAATGTACAGTGTAGTTAGCGGTTGTAGAATTGACAAATTGAATTTTATTGGTATTGGTGTATTTTGCTCGCTCAAGTGTCTCTCGCTGTACTTTGTACATTGTACATACTTTTGGTTCTCTCTTTGTCACTGTCTCACTGAATAATGAATAAAAAAATGTGTGCTTGAAGCTTGAAGTTTGGGTATTGAATACAGTGTAAAATCCGACCATCAAAATATGGGAAGGGAAAAGGAAAAGAATGGTGAATTTTGATGAATGTGGATCTTTATCGTTATCGTTATCGTTAGTAGTCAGAGTCAGAGTCAGCTAATGACAAAGATAATGATGCCAATGCCGATGCTTTGGTTTTATATATGAATATTCATTTATTTTTCTTTCTTGTCTCTTGTCATTAATTCAATAGATTTGTGCTCGGCACCACTGGGTTTGGAAAGTCGGATGATTCCGGACTCGGCACTCAACGCCTCTTCTGTCTACGTCAAGTCCGTTGGAGCTTCACAGTCCAGGTAAGAAAATTAATAGCTTTTTTCTATGTCCTATCATCAGATTTTGCATGTACAATGTACAAACAAAATAATAATACTAATAAATAGTAAATAGAAAAAAACCTGCGAGTGTGCGTTTTTGCTCTTTGTGCGTTTTTATCTACAATTAAATAAATCCGTACAGACTTTTTATACATCCTGACAGATGTATAAAAAACCATAGCGCTCTTTTACTCCATAAACTATAAATTGAAAACTAAAAGTAAAAAAGATTATTGAATAAATTATTTCCGCCGCTGTTTTATCAATATCAATGTCAATATCAATATCAAAAGGATGGGAAATGGGAAATGGGAACTGGACAAAAAAACAAAAACCAAACAAGAAAAACTGCATATACGTGAAAAGAGCAAAAGAAAGGGAATAGGAATTTGTAAATCATTTTTTCCTCGTATTCTCACAACTCACAATCCCCAATTGAATAGAGAATAGAAAAAAAATATCATTCAGATTTACTGCAATAGAAAAAGGGCGAGATGGGACGATTCAACGTATCCAAACGTATCCCAAGTCCCATGAAAAAACAATGAGCCTTTTTATCGTAAAAGAGTGTTTTTATTCTGCAGGCAATTCCAATGCACTAAAAATATTATTTTCCGACCCTAGGCTGAAAATTCATCTAATTGTAACAGCAGAAACAACACACGTATTTAAAATTCAGGTACATAAGGTATTTGATAAATTCTACCCGCAATGTAAAACATAACACACAATTTTCATTTCATCCGTCACTTTTTGACACTTGAGATTTCTACTCATTTTCTACATAACGTACTGCGCCTTAGATTAACATGTTGAATTTTGAGACGAGAAATCAACAAAAAGTCAAAACTAAAGCTTTTGACATTTTTGGCTTAATTTCAACTTTTGACTCGGGTTTTGACCCCCATTTTATTTCGGTCAAGTTTTATATTTTGCCAGTGAAAGCCGAGGCTGTGAAACCGGTTTGTCCAATTTTCCTTTTTTATCTACAAACAAAGCTACAAACTACAAACCCAATGCCGAAATATTTGCTCTCAGCCAGTCAAGCAAACATGAGAAGCAGAGCAAAAATGAAACGGTACGGCAGAATTTTCCACCATGCATTAAAACTAGAAACTAGAATCTAGACTAGAAATAGGAAAAAAACCTTTGATGTCTTATCATCATCCTTACCTTTCTCGAATTTTGTTTGACATTTCATATTTCACACCAGGACAATATGTATAATGTAAAATGTACAATGTCTAAAGTCGAAAGCAAAGAAAATGCCTATTCAAATATCAAATCTTGTACAAGGGAGAAAATGGAGAAAAGTGTAAAAGTAAAAGTCAGCAGATTTAAATGACTACAGTTTTTCATACAAGAGGAACAGCCTGAATAATGCAGAATGCAGAACGTATATTTTATACTGTACTGTGTACTGCAAACGTAGAGAAAATGAGCATGGTTTTCATTTCTTTGACTTGACTTGACTTGTGGTGTCACTGGGCTCAATTTGAGCAAGTCACGACATGCCATTTTAAATTTCTCTCATTTCTCTCTCTCTCGTCTCCCTTTCCTTAGATTTTTCAAAGTTAGAAACTTCACACTCCACACTCCATACGGTTCATAGTCCATATTCCATACTCCATACTCCAAACACGAAACTAGACGCTCAACAGTCTATACTCAACACTCGACACTCGACACCTAAAACAGCACATTTGTACAGAAATGTGATACTCCTCATTTCTCCTTGTTCACACTTTCCTCCACAATTTCACAACTGTTATTATTTTTGCACTATTATTTCAAACCAACTCCAGCCTTCACACTTGAATCTAAACTCTAGATTCTAGATTCTAGATTCTAGACTCTAGAATCTAGAATCTAGACTCTAGAATCTAGAGTTTTGACTCTGTTAAATTTTGCACTTTTATCCCTTTCTCCGCTCAACTCAACTGAGCTCTGCTCCGCTTATCCAACAGGATCATGAAAATGGGCGGGGAGTGATTATTTTAAACTAGTTTCACTCCACTTACCCACCTATCTGATCAAGTCCTCGGGATTCGGGGAATAAGTAAACAACAAGTGAAGGAAATGAACTGATTTACATATGCACATATACATTATATCAGCAAAATGACACATGTAAAACTCACAACTAAAACTGTAAAAATGCATTACAAATGGTCTTTACCTGTACTTTTTAGAAATTTAGAATTCAGACATGCGCCACTTGAAACTTGAAGCTTGAAAAATAATAACATGCCAATATAATAAAAATTGAAGCATAATCATCGTCAACTCTTTGAACTTTTAGCTCAACGAATATTAAGCAAATTGTTAGAGGACTTGGAGCTTTCTGAAATTCAATAAATCATTGAAAAAATCATGAATTTTCAATGGAGGAAAATAAAAAATAAATTTTCATGCGTAGGACGATGGCTGGCAGGATGATGAGGAGAATTGGATGAAACCTGTGGAAAATATCCAATACCGAAACCGAAACCGATATAAAAATCAAACTCGAGATTGGGCTTGGGATTCTCTATCGTTTTTTGATACGATATCAGAAGGAATTTTATCATGTTCATATTTGCCAAGTACGTACTTGTACATTGTACATTTTACATTCTACTTTCTACTTTCGTAACGCATAAAGAGAGAATTCTTTCTCTTGGTGGGAAATTTAAGGAGAAAGTCCAGTTTTACTTTTACTTTTACTTTTTAAGTACGCTTGTGCTGCTGTACATATTTTATATTGTACATACTTAGTGTAATAATGTGTTTTATAAGAAGGAAGGGATTGGATGACGTGGGAGAGTTGCTGTTGTCGAGAAAAATAGTAATAGTAATAGTAGTTGTTCTTGTTCTTGTTTTGTTCATACTTTGGTTGGCTGGTTTGGGTTGGACACGCAATACATCCGATCCCGACACCACCACACCACCAGCTCAACCTATAATGATATATTTCGTCCACACTTTCACTCACTGCTACTCGTAGCCAGAGTCTAGAGCCTAGAGTCCTCGTCTTCCATGTATCATGTACCTTGTACAATGTACACTTTTTTCTTCCTCGTCTCAGAACGACGGAGAACAGAAGCGAGAAGAGTGAGCCGAACCGGACGCCTTTTATTTGCCACATATGAACCATGTATTTTGTTTTTTATTATTACTGCTATTTCGTATTTGGTATTTGGTATGGTATTTTGTATCGAGACAACTCTTGTGGAATTCCTTTCCCTTTTTTCTCTTTTCCTTCTTCTCTTCTCTTCTCTTCTCTTCTGTCCTGTTAAAAAAAACTCTACTTCTCCCGTACTCCAAACTTACATTGCGATGGAGCCCACACACACTCACCCATACACTTACAGTTGGTATCTGCTCCTCTAGTTTTCCCAACTTTGCTTTGACCACAAGCGAGTTTTCTTTTACAAGACTTTTACTTTCTCTTACTTTCTCTTCCTTTTCTTTTCCTTGTTCTTCGGTGTGCTGTGCATTGTTCATTGTGCATGTACTGATGTAGTAAATATGGGGGAAAGTACAAAAGGATGAAAGTGGAGTGGACGGATAAAGAGAAAGAATTTTGTATTATTATCATTATCACGGTCATTACAGTCATGGTAATAACTTTGGCTCTGTTTGGTTCTGCTCCTACACTTGTACTTTAAAAGCAAACGAAGCAAAAAACCAGGAGCACTCAACTCAACTCAGCTCAACTCAATCCAAAGTCCGAATCCGAATCCAAATAAAAACCCAAGTCCAAGAGTCCAAGTTCACTTCATTAAGAAATTTTACTTTCTCCACTTTCACTTTTTGCCCGAATTTTCGTCCTTGTTCTTGTTCTTGTTTTTGTTATGGTCTCATAATCTACGGAGGATGTACAATTTCTCCTTGTACATGGAAATATTTGTATGTGTTGAAACCGGACAATTCTGGATTCTGGATTGTGGGAGTTTGAGCCATTAGCACATTTCCGTTTTTTAGTTTTACATGTGTCCAAATCCAAATCCAGTCTCCGTCCGGTTCTTTCATCCCAAGAGTTTGTGCACATACAGTAAAGGAGCTGAGAAAATGATGGTTGACGACTCAAAAGTAAACTAAGTGCAAAGTACAAAATACAAAGTACAAAGTACGAAGTAGAGAGTAAGTGGGCGAAAGTATGAAAAAAAACGTATTCGTATTTTATAAATGTGGAAAGTAAAACAGATTTTTTTCTATCCCGCTCATTTTCTCGGGCTATTCTTTTTTCTGTGTTCTGTATAATGTATATTAAAAGCACATGTGAGTTTTATGTGTGTACGGAGAATGTAGACGGGAGTGTGGAGAAAGTTATGTGAGAAAAAAAGAATGGATAAGCACGTTTTTTGTGATGTGACGCTTATGGATCAGATATCTCTCTCCTGTACTCTCTTGCTCAAAAATCATGTCCTCTTGCATACACAAACAGAGAGAGGAAAAAGTATAGTTTCTACATCTCTCACACCGTACACCGTACACCGTACAGCCTAAAACATAGGACGTTCACGTTGAGGGTTTGAGGGTTTGGTCTAATCTTTATGATTGGCTTCCCGGAAATTGCTTCACAAGCAGGAATTTTGTTCATAAAACTAACCTGGAGGGAGCTTTCTCACACTTTTTCCCTCTCCCGTTTTCTCCTTCTCTCTTTTCCTCTTTTCCTCCTTTCGTCATGTCTACATGTTACCATTATTATTATTATTATTCTTCTTCTTATGCAACCAACCAACTGATCATATCACACAGCACCCATCTCACACGTTTTCCCTATTATTATACTACAATCTACAGTCACGTCCGTATATCTACATGTATCTCCAATCTGGAATCTAGAATCTAGAATCTAGAATCTAGAATCTACAGCACATTCTCTTTGCCTAAATGTAGTTAAATCAGCGGTCGTTGCTTGAATCTTGTTGGTTGGTTTGGTTGGCTCAAGAATCCGCTATTACAGTTTCCCCGTGGTGAAAATCTACAAACTACAAAAACTACACTTTTTAAAATCTTTTGGGTTTTTTTTTCAGTTTGGATATATTTTTACCGGAGAAAAAAAGTTTTATTACTCTGTGATTTTAGATGCTCGCATACATATAGAGTACACAGTACACCGTACACCGTAAGATTTCCGTGGACCTTTAAACGGTTTTTGTACAGTGCTGGTGGTCGGTCGTCGATGTAAATGGAGACGGAGACGGAGAGTTTTCCCGCAAAATTTCCTCACACGCCATTCACTCCTTAGACAGATTTTTATGATGATGGAGAAAAAAGGAAACCCGGTTCTTGTTCCTTTAATGAACATGAAAAAACTTAATTGCCTCATTTTTTGCTCACAAAACAGAAAGCAGAAAAGAGAAAAGAGAAAAGAGGCTAGAGGCAAAGTGGAAAATGAAAAGTCCACATTTCATATTTCACATTTCACTTTGTCTCCTTTCTCCTTTCTCCGTCTCGGTTTTGGTCTTCTCGGTTTATTCTAGTTTTTGCAGAGAAGAATTCAGCGTGTTTGTTCTGCTTCTGGGTTTTTTGGTATAATTTCCGCTTAAGTTTACCTTGATTCAACGGGGCTCATTTCGTCATTTGGTTCAAGCTCACTTGAACGCTGAACACCGAACATGCAGAATTCAGACACACACGAATATTTGATGAATAATTGTTTTGTCAGTCATGACATTTCGTAATCCAAAGTTGAATAAAAGTTGCAAGTTGGAGTTGGACAAAAAAGAAAGAGAAACAAAAATTAAACTTGTCTAGAGAAAAACGGAGATGAGGAGAAACTTGATACTTGGGAGTTGGGAGAAAAAAACATGTTTTTCCTCTTTCATTTCAAGTATTCGCATCGCTTATCTTTATCAGTATCAGTATTTCTGCTTGGTGAAAGTGGAGCTCCGGTGTGCTGAATCTGTATTAATGCTTTTGCACCAGTAACCACAGTAACCATAGAAATAAGTTTGTCTGTTGGATGTTGGATAAGTTGTGTCTCGAGTCTTGAGTTCTTGTTCTCTTTCTAACTTTGCTTCTCCCGCGTCATCCAGTCTTTAGTCTCCTTCTCATTTGTCATAATAATAAATATGATTGCGAATTTGTGCGAATTGCACTTATAAAGGACTTTTAAGTATGACGGATGACCGTTTTTTGCGACGACTTGAAACTTGGAACTCCGATCTTGCAACTTGAATGTTGCAACTTAATGTTATCTCGTGGAAAAAATTTGGAGGAACCATAACTCACAACTCTAATTTGGCCTTAATTTTTCTCCCAGTTTCTTCTCGGAATGAGTTTCTTCTGTACTCTGTATTCTGCATTCTGTATGCTACATGCTGTATCATATTCAGTGACCAAACACCAACGTCATAGAAAATTTAATCCATAGAAAAAAATAAAAAGTAAACATTAATCAGACTTTTTCCCTGGAAAACTAGCAACTACCAAGGTGAAATTGTGGGCAAACATTTATTGGCCATGTTTAAATGTTCAAATGGATACTGGACATTGGACAGTTATGGCACAATCATCTTTCAATTTCATCCGCCATTTTGTCATTTTCTCCAGTCTCGAATCTTGAGGCTTTGGTATTAAAACAAAATCATTGAGTGCGGAGAAAGTTGAGATGCAAATTGAAATAATGTGAATTACAGCAGAGGGGAAGGGGGAGTTTGAGGAATTTCATCAAACCAAAGCAGAATCAAAGTACATGTCAAATGGAAGTCAACAGACACAAAAACTGACTTTTGTCCTCTTTTTCATGCTTTTCTTGGGCTTGAACATTCAAGATTCGAAGATTCAAGGTAGACGCTTTTAGACAGATCGTCATCATGTAACGCCGTTTCCATTTCCATTCAACTCCACTTTTCATCGATCCTCTCTCTTTCTCTGTCTGTCTGCCTGTCTGTGGTTTTCCTTGGCTGTTTTTTTCCTGGTAGTTATTCTTCCTTTGGTTTGGATGACAGATGAAATGAATGTCTTTTTGACTCTTCCTCCATCTTCGAGTCTCGAGTCTCTGATTCAAATTCTCGTTTTTACATTTCACCAAACCACAACAAGAAGAATCAAAAGCTCCTTACGAAAGAGGGAAAAGGTTGACGGTTGAGGTTTGACGTTGAACGCTGAACATTGAGCATTGAAAGTTGAATGGCCCGTTCGCCATTCGATTTGGATGCTCCCACAACTCAAGTTTGCCATTCATGCTCAACATTCAACACTAAACATTCAACATTGTACATTGTACATTGTGCATTGTGTACAAAAAAGTACAAAGTGGAATTCCATTTCTCAGAATCTGATGCCTCCATTTCTCGACAACAGCATCCATCATAACCCGAAACTCGGAACCCGAAACTCGGAACTCAACACTCGCATACATCACTTATGTATTATGCATTTTGGAGCTTCCCTCAGCTATCAGCTATCACATTCCGTATCATGTATAATGTGTCATGTTTGCAAAACTCACAACTCACAACTCAAAACTCAAAACTCAAAGCTCAAAATTCCAGAATGGAGACTCGATATCAATGGCGAAAGGGAAAATTCAAATTTATTCAACTCCACTTTTTCTTTTATTCCTCAAAATTCACGTGCATGTTGGATGCGATGGAATTCCGTTTCTTTCTTCTCGACTTTTCAAATTCTAGAAATGAAATCTGTCTGTAATAAGTTGGCGACTTTGGTATTGCTACACAATATTATACAACCTACCTTTGAACATTGAACATTGAGCATTGAGCATTGAACATTTTACATGAAATTAGACTTTGAAATTTGACAGGGTTTCCACATTTTAATGAGTTGTCTTTTTGCAATCAAAAAAATCATCTACGCTAATTTGAGTTGTAGCTCTGAAGCTACATAACTAAGGCCTTTCACAAAATGCTCCAAGCAAAAATTTTGATACGCAGATATTCCTTGAAAAATTTTAGCCATTTTTAACGAGTCAAGTCCTGTATGATCACGTTAGTTCGAGACCAGTACATAGATGGCGAACGGTTTTAAAGGAATATCTGTATATCAAAATTTCTGTTTTGGAGCATTTTGTGAAAGGCCTTATACATAACATTTATTGATTCGGAAGCTGAACGTTTTGAATTCTAAACACATTTCAACGGAGGTGAAAGGAGCCATTAAAATGTCATTTGATTTAATGCTGTAAATTAATTTCTAGTTGGCTAGTAAAAAAGAGAAAGCCTTAAACTTCAAACTTGAAACCTCAAATTTGGCTTCAGTAATCAGGAAAATATGGCATGAAAAACAAAAATAGAAGGGCAAGTATCAGTAATTACAATTTTGATTCCAGTTTTATTTTTTATTATGCTTTTAAGGACATTTACAATGAAAATTGAGCAATTTACATTGAATAGCGTCGAGTTTTGAGTTTTGAGCATCTAGTGTCGAATGTCGAATGTCTGGCTTTTAAATAATATGAAATGAGAATGAGAATGAGAATGGAAATTGGAAATTGGAAATTGGAAATGTGAAGATGAAGAGAATTCAATTTCAGAGGTGTAGAATAAAGAATGTATAATAGAAAATAATTGCCGAGCTGTTTGTTGTTTGTTGTTCCTCAAGACTCAAGACTCGAGGCTCAAGGGTAAATATCCATCTGCATAATAAAATGAAAGACAGAGCTGAAGAAAAAGTGAATAAAACCGAACACCGAAATTTAACCGACTCTTTTCTCTCTCGCACTAAAATGCTAAAATGCTTTATACACTTGACTTGAATTGAATTGAATTCAATTTCAAGGGGGAAATTTCCATCATATTTTTGTCACCTGATACCCCACTCCACTCTGAATCTGAATCTGAATCAAATTCCACATTCTACATTCTACACCGAATCAAGTGTAATATTACCATATTTTACATATTACAAACTCCAAACTCCAAACTCCAAACTGGAACCTCTAAACATACAACAAAACATACACAATGGATGGATGACAGAAGCATCTAAATATTTTTCCATAAATAAATTGAGTCGAGTTGAGACTTGAGTCTTCTTTCCCCCTTCATCTTCTTTCCTCCCCTTTTCCTTGGCTATTTATCCACATTTTTCCTATCCATTTTTCATTCAATATTCAATAGCAATTTCTACGATGCATAAAATACATATAAATAGTTAAAGTGGTACTGGTGTGGTTACAGTTTGCGGCTGTGGCTGCTCCCTTTATCCCTTCAACTTGGAATTTTATACCATTTTATTTAGTGTTAAGACGGGGGTAATAAAGTTGGAAAAGGATTAAATATTGATACTGATACTGATATTGTGAGTGACTGCCAGATTCCAAAGCCAAAGCCAAAACTAGATTGCCCTCCCTCCCTCTTTTCATCTACATTCTACATCTATTCACAATTTGCATGGGGGTGTTGGTGTTGAGGAAGACGGATTGAAGATTGTCGAGAAATTAGTATTAGCATAGTAGTAGCACAGTACACATGTAGTGTAGTGCGGTAGTTTATGTGATTTATCCCCAGATCCGCCCCT
This sequence comes from Sminthurinus aureus, assembly GCA_034698265.1. Classification (NCBI taxonomy): domain Eukaryota; kingdom Metazoa; phylum Arthropoda; class Collembola; order Symphypleona; family Katiannidae; genus Sminthurinus; species Sminthurinus aureus. The sequence goes on along the minus strand of JAQGBH010005664.1, from coordinate 1,333 downwards.
TTCCCACACATTCATTCCATTTTCATTTGTACTAGACTCTAGACCCTTCAACTCTTTCATCCATCAGTATTTTCATTCCATCAGTCCATCAGTCAGTCAGTCATCCAGTGCTTTCAGTTGACGTTCCCTCCTTTTCATTTCACTTGGCCGCCATATTTTATGCACAGATTTATTTTTTACTCTTACAATCAAACAAGACGGGAGAAGGCGGAAAGAGAAACTTGGAGCCAGGAGGAAAAGGACAAGAAAGCCAAGCCTAGAAGCGTAGCAAAATGGAAAGAATGAATTGAGTTGTTCGTCAAAGTCAGAGTCGACAGGTTGTTTGCGTCTGGTTCTTGTTATTATTATTCAATCCATTTTTAATGTCTACTTTATCTATTATGTATTTTCTATGTATTCAAATGCAAGTACAAGCGGAAATGAATTTTACATACAGAATACACACAGACACGCAGAATAGACGAGAAAATTTTATGGAAAATTAATGTATTTTATACAACACAAAAGCATCTTGGATTTCAGATATTAAGTTTTTTTAATCAATTATACATAAAAATCTGGTTTACAACCAACATTTTTCATCATTTATCTAAAACTGTGAACCACGAAAAAAATTGTTAGCGCTTCAGATTCCAGATTCCAGATTTCAGACTTTAGTTGAGAGTCATAGAGTAATTAATTTAATTATTGTTAAATTCCTGAGGACGATTTGCTTATAAAATTTCAAATTTCAAATGAAAAAATTGTTAGTGAAGCCCAATAAAAATTGATGATGAGTTAATGAATCAAGTTTATTTCCACTGTATGTTGTATGTTGTATGTGGATTGTGGTGGGTGCGTAACTCGCCGGGGATATCGAATCGAATTGATTAAATACAAATGAACATTGTACTTTCGGTTGGAATTTACTGCCCATGAGTTTGAGTTTCCCCTCAACCCGAACCTTTTTCATTTGGACTCGAGTCTCGAGTCTCAACCCGGGAAAAGAAGAAGAAATAAAAATAGTTTTCCTTTCATTTATTTGCTTCATGCTCTTATTTTGGCGTTTGGCATTTGGAATTTGGAACTGGGAATTTGGAGGGTGTTAATTTTATGATGTGGGAAGTGGAGGAAGTAAGAACAAGATAGTAGAAGAGAGGATGATGAAGAAATGAAGAGAAGAGTCAAGTCATAGTGGTTTGGGTCGTAAAAAGTGACTTTGTGACTGCTTTTCCTCTGTTCGTTGTTTGGTCTGTCGTCTGTAGACTGTGGACAATCAACGAGGGATTCCTTTATTATTCCTCATTTTATTCACTTTCCCTTTCCCTTTCTCTCTCTGGTGGTCATTTTCATT
>JAQGBH010005663.1:0-13894 GCA_034698265.1 Sminthurinus aureus | reverse complement strand
AACACGAATATGACCACTAGAATGCTAACTTAGAAACCATCCAGGGGACCTCCCGATTTGGTAAAGAAATTCTGGTACACATAAAATATTAAAACAATTTTATCTGTGATGATGAATATACTATGTTGATGTTTGATGTGCACCTTAATATTCTACATGTATCACTACTTTTTGCAGGTATTTGGAAGCCTGTTTAGAACGTGAAAGTGTTCGTCCACAAGATGTGAGGTACGTACTACTATAAAATCCAAAGGAAGTTTTGGCTCCATTTCTTGATTGGATTGCTACTAAAAATGTATATACATATTTCTTTCTTTGTTTATTCCAGGCTTGTTCTTCAAGTCGTTGCTGCAAATCCAGCTGGACGACTTCTCGCATGGAGACATTTAAGAGCACACTGGCCACACCTAACAAGTATGTTTGGTGAGGGATCCTTCACCATGGGATCCTTGATCACCGCTGTTGTGGCCCAGTTCTCTAGTGAATTTGATTATCAAGAAGTAAGAAACTTTAAAACTGCTCTTTTTTGTATTATTTTTTATTCTAATTCGTCTTGTATAGAGTATAGAATAGGATGAAAAATCAAAAACTAAAATCAACCGTTGTTTTTGTAGGTGTCAGCATTCTTCAGTGACATTGACGTTGGCTCTGGAACAAGAGCATTGAATCAAAGTCTTGAAACTATTCGCCTCAACATTCGATGGCTAGAAAATAATGAAAAAACAATCGAAACTTGGCTTCGACAGCATCTCAAATAAGTATAGGTTCTCATCTTTCACAGATCGAAATTTGCGAGAAAAAAAACAATTAAATATAAAATTCTATATAATTATTGCTCCTTTTTGTATTATTATCAGTAGTCTCTAGCCACATTCTTACCTGTATATTTTTATTGTCGAAATTTATCGTTCAAAATTCAGTTTGCCATAAAAATATATATTATATTATAAATTATAATATTTAACGCAAGAAAATGTTTAAGTCGTATGGGACTGATAATTTAGTTTCTATTTTAAAATGAAGGAGAAAACACAGACAAAATATAAGATACAATGAAATTGTCTACTACATACATCATGATAAATGATAAGGGACAAAGAGTAGTAAACTAGAACATGAAAAAAACTCAAAAATATATAAATCATAAATAAGTTTAACAAAAGAGTTTTGACCGTACAGAGATTCAAAAAAAAAACATTCCTTTCTCAAAGACTATCACAAATAATTATGTAACTGATTTATAATGATTAATAGGTTATGTACTCCAGAAATCTACATATTTATGCTAAAGTATATACTATTACTCGGTTAAAAGATCTCTAGTCTAACCACTATCATTATGTAACCTGCATTATATATTATATGAGTTTTAAGTTATAAGCATAGTGAGATGTCTATTAAGTTATTGTAAATTGTAAAAAGTATGAAAATTTTTAATGTATTCATATCTTCTTTCATGGCCAAGAAGAAACTATTCCTTGTATCCACATGGTTGTGTTTTCCTGACTCTTAATTGTGGTTGTCTCTGCGTAGATACACATGCATGATGACCATTATAATATATAATCAGTCTATATATTATACTGCTTCAGACCGTGAAATCTATTATATGGATTATGATACATGTGATAGCCACAGTAAAAACCAAATACATTTTATGATTTAAAAAAAAATATACCATTATTTATTATTTCTTTGGGGGGAGTAAAATAACCTTTATATATATGCTCACATGACCCTGTACTTCTCAATCCCTTCTATATGATACAAAAATATAAATAATAATCCTTTTCTAGAAATGGATTGACAATGTATAAAATATTATCCATTACATTATGCATCTCCTTACTTCTACTTTCTCTTTAGTGAAAGTCCTGTATATATATATGTATATGTCAGACTATAGTATTACTATAAACTATAAACTATATTTTATGCATGTTTCAGTAATGTGTTTTTAAACGTTGTCGTAAATGTACATAATTTGTATATTATTATGAGTACCATTGGTTAATTTTACGTGTATATGTTTCTTATGTATAAATGTTGTAATTGCATGATAATTTTTTACATACATCTACGCGTGAATAGCGTGTAATTTATGTACGATCTACGGGTTTTTTTTCTTTGTAGAAAAAAATCTACACGTTAGCATTTAAGAGATAGCATAATAAGATATTATTATTGATACAACAACAAAGAAAGAAATATTATATTACCTATCAAAGAGGTCTACATATAAATCCATCTGTATATATATATATATAATAATATTAATATTACATAGGATTTGCCTGATTTAAAATTGTATGGGATGATATAAGAACGAGATGAATTCTGTCTTGCTAAAACAAGTCGTTACTTAATTTTCATCACATAAACTTTTAAATGAAGCAATTCGAGAAACGAAAAGTAAAACAAGCGAGAGTAAATTGATCGTCGAAGAGGATGAAAATATTTTTGAACAAAAAATCTAAATCGAACCAAATCAACAAAACAACGCGTGCAATTATATTATTAAGGAATGGTTTTTTTTCATACTATTGACTTTTGACTATTGAGGGTTTTAAAATAATACGAAAAATTTGGACAGAAAAAAAACTCTATTACGCCCTAAATGCATAAAAAATATAGTGGATGAAGTGAATTAGACAAAAAAGTAGAGATAATTTTTGTTTCCAGTTTTTACAAAATTAGAAGCGATTCTTACTTCAAAACTATAGTTTTCACTGTACTATATACTCTGCACCACAGACCTTGCTAAAAAAAATATATATAGGCCATTTAAAAAAAAATGAATGAATGACTGCCTATATTCAAAACTTACAAGTAAGGTTGTGTAAAGAATCTTTACTAAAGCCTATGATTTTATAACTGTTTAACTTCCATGTACTTTACCTAAAAATATCTTCTATGTATATTATAAAAAAATATATATTATATTATATTAACTTTTGCTGGCAAAACTTAGCTCTATAATCTTGTCACACTTCTCTACAACACACTATATTCACGATATATATATGTAAGACATAATAATGACATTGTAGATGTAAAATATATTATTATTATCTATATATTGTATATATACATTATAAGAAAACAACAAACAAAACCTACTGTGCTTTAATCAGCAAGATTTTTTCTCCTACAAATAGCTAATATAAAATGATAATGTTGTACTTTTTATGCCAAGTGGAACAATTAATATGCATTGTGTGTGAAAAGTGTAAAACGTAAAGCTATTTACGGTTTCTCTGAAATATTTTCTTTCTTTTTCTTTTATATTAGAAGGGCCTAGTAGACAACAAAAGAAATGATTTAGGTTCAAAAAGGTTTTAGGAATTAGAGCAAATAATATTATGTACTAGTCAATCATATAAAGATTAGTCGTAGAAAAAATATCGTCCTGTTTTCAGTGCAATCATATATTGTAGTGTATTTTTTACCTATAAGCTATAAGTACAGATAAAAAGTAGTCTTACACAGTGACTAGTGGTTTTTTACATTCCAAGCACTATTATTATTATATAAATGTAAACAATGTAGAGAAAAATATAGCTATACTTTCTAAATTAAATCAGTATGAATGTATGTATGTATGCATACCATAACGAATATTGTCCACAATCACCTTTTTATACAACAAGAAAACTTATGTACGTATACGGGATGATATTATAGTAAAAAAACAAACAAATGAAATATTCCCGAAACTAATACTCTAAAAGAGAATTATTCGCAATTAGCCTAACTAACTAAACTTAACCCTTACTCCTTAAATTTTGTACAGAAAAAGAGGTAAAATGCTAAATACTGTGTTGCTGATATGTTTACTAGAAAAGCCATGTTATGTTTTAGTCGTGTATTAATTAATGAAAAGTATATAATATATTGTAATTAGTAATTATACATTATACATACTATTATTTTATGATTTCTTGCGTGGTATAAAATGTAAATTTTATATAATATTATAGATATCTTATAATATGTGATGTTTTATTTGTTATGAATCATGTGCATTCATACAAGTTTTGCCTAGTAATTGTGTTGTAAAAAATAATGTCAGAAGCTTTTGAGACAAAAACTCTTTGTGAAATGTTTGTAAAACAAATGACAAATACAATGAAAAATTCCAACTTTGTATGTCTTCAAAAAAAAAAACCCACCAAAACTTAAAGGAGATCAATTAAAAACTTCATCATTATATAGTATTATGTTTTATGAGTTATTAAAAAATCGTATGAAAAGTTTGAATAAAAAACAAACAGGATATTTACTTCAATTAACTATACTTGCATAATGGTATTGCAATCATTTTGAGCATTGTTTCTTTGAAAGACTATTCGCTACTGCAAATATTCCCGTTAGGTAATAGAAAAGAAATGAAAAATCCCTTTCAAAATTGATACTACATACTATGCACAAAAACTTGATACCTTGAACGAAATTGCATTGCAAAGTTTTGATTTGTACGGAATCATTAATATTCAAAATTTTTTATTGTAGTTTAACAATAGTATAATTTAAGTTTATACAGTTTAGTAGAATTATCATTATTACGATAAAACAAAAAAAACTTTATTATTAAAGACTCGGATTACACATATTATTATACATTATAATATTATTCTTTGTTTATGTTTCTTTTCTTTTTTCATATACATTTTATAAACTTGAATAATGAAACATGTACAAAACGATTTTCCCTTATGTTGTGAATACTTACTAGCTCATATTCGTTTCATTATTATCATTAGTGTGTGCTTATTTATATTTATATAAATTATAAAATGATTACATCTTACTTACTAGCATCAGGGTTTTTCCGAAGAATAACAAATCCTTCTAAAATCGGTGTGAGAGGGAGATAATCATCAGTTGCTAATTCTGCTCGTTCTCCATGTCCAAGAAGGACTGGAGTTGTGTAAGTTTGGAATCCGGTAATAGTTTTTGGCTTTCCAGCAACACCAACAGTATCTAAAGCTTGACCAACTCTAACTGGAACTGGAAGGGGTTGAAGATTCTCATCGAAAGTAGTCAACATTCTATAAAAAAAAAAGAAAGAAAGAAGAGATTTCACATTATGTACACGTCACTTATTATTTTATAGGAACGAAATTTACATAACATAGATTGTAGATATCAAAATAAAAGTAATTATTTAATTTAAAAAATTTTGAGAAACATTATTCATTATAGAACAATAATTTTACCTTGGATTCATTGCAGTTGCCAAACAATATAACATATAATGACCTCTTCCAAGAATCATTCCACGAACATCCAAGAATGCGACGAGAGTACTCAATAAACCAGCTACTGCTACTGGACACATGAGAGATCGATCAGAGTGAAATGGTGATAAACCCAATGTTCCCTTTCCCAAATGTACTAAACCTTGAGCTATTCGCACCATGAATAAATTATTGGAATCTTTTGCATGATATTGTGACAATTGACGAAGCATAGCAGCAACACGAGCATTATTGGTTCCAGCTCCAGCGATTCCCATTGCAAAGATTGAATTTAAAGCCACTTCATGGTCAATGTCATGTGAAAATTTACTCAAGGTATCGAGTACATTTAATCTAGGATTTGATACAGAGAGGAGACCAAGAGCTAATGGTACTGCTCGTCCTATTTATGGAAACAAAATAAGAAGCCATTAATACTTAATACAGTATATACATATATACACATACTTGTGTAGTGTACACTCATTCATTTTACACAATATAATATACACACTTAAGTATACTTTGAAACAAGTTAATTAGTTTGACATGAAATTGCACACTCACGAATGGCTGGTTCACAATAACGGAGTAAATGACCAAAGGATCTAAAGGCCATTTCTGTACCAATATCTTCACCCATGGCAATCAGAGCAATACCTAAAGTAGCTACAGATTGTTGTGATGATAAATCTATTGGTTTTCCATCTTTAGTAGCAGTCGTGGGAGCTCCATCTTTACTATTAGGTGATGTTGATGATGTGGATGGACCAGCTTTGTCATCTTTCTTGTCATCTTTTTTATCCTTTCCTTTACTTTTCTTTTTATCATCATCTTTTTTGGTTTCGGTGGAAGTTTCATAATGTTCAGAACAAATATGAAGGAGTTTTTGAATTTTCAGTACATTTCCTGTACCAGCATAAGCACATACTTCCACAAGTGTTGTAGCCATTGATTTAAATGGTTCTGGATTTACTTCAAGAGTGGCAGTGACAAGATCCACAGCTTCTTGTTTTCCCAAATAACAAAGACCCAAACCAAGAGCAATGAACCGAGAATAATTGTCTTTTAATTCAGCATCTGTTCTTTCCAAAATACACTGAAGTAAATTTTGAGTTACTTCTGGATTTCCAGTTCCAACAGAGACAAGTCCACATGCTAAAGCGGCTAAACCCATTACTTCTAGTCCAGCATGTTCATCTTGAAGGACGGGATGAAGAAGTTGAATAATATCTTCTCTATTAGTTCCAGCATAGGCAAGACCAAGTCCTAAAATTGCTCCAATTTTCATGGTTGCACTATTATGAGTTACATAATCAGAGAGAAGTGCAAGAGCTGGATCACATTCATTACGAACTCCACAATTAACTATTCCACAAGCCAATAGAGCACCAGCTTTGATATAGTCTTCAGCTGAATATAAATATTTGTCAATTTGACACAATCCACCATCAACATCCCACAAAAGAATTAAACCTAATGAAGCAGTTGCACTCAACATTCCATGTTCCTTATTTTTATATAACCATTTGTTCCCATCTTCTGTTAATAATTTATCTTTTCCAAATCCAGCATTTACAAAACCAGAAACAAATGATGCTGCTAGATTTTGTCGAGCTGAATCTACTTGACTTCCAAAAGCATGACGCGTTCCATCTACACAATTAATAAAAAAAACAACAACAAATCAATATATATATGCATCATATTTTTAGTCATTTGTGATTTTTTTTTTTTTGGTAATGATTATTTTTCATATTTTACATGACACATTACAACGAAATTTTTCACAATATTGTTGGTGTATAATAATATGCTACACAACATTATGTAATTCAAATATCCATTTACCCAAATGAGTCTTGTAAACTTCATCAGGTGTTTTAGGTTCTAAAATATCCAATTCTCTTCCAAGTGCGAGAAAGTTGGTGTTCAGAAGGCTGTTGGTAATAATTTCATTTAATGATTCATGAAGTTGTGCATCCTCACTAAGGTCAAGATGAAGCTATTTATAAATAGATTTATAGAATAAAAAAAAATACCATAGTCATTAAAAGAACTACATTATTTTTAGAGTTGTAACATAAAATCATATACGTTACAATTGTAAGAATGGACAAAAGCAAAAAAACAATGTGCGTATTTCATACCTGTTGACGACCCATCATAAATGCAAGTTGTTTTTGTACAATTTCATCTGGACATTTTTTCAAAATCCCTGTGACCAATTCAATACTGTTGAGTTGCATAGCAACACGAAGTGCTTGTGGCCATTGTTGAAATTTTTCATAAATATGTAGAGCACATTCCAAAAGTTTGTTATTCTCCGGATCAGGTACAAAAGCTACACAACTGGCCAAGTATGCACACACTCGAGTATGAGTATCTTCTGTAACAATCTTCTTCAAAATGTCAAGATGTTCCAATTCCATAGCCAAATCACAAGCTTCTGCTTCTGCATTATGAGCCAAATTGTATGGAATAATTTTTTCTGATAATGCTAGAAGATGGTCCCGTTTACCTTTTTCTTCAGACTTTTCTTCCCACCTATTTAATTTTTTAGGAAACAAAATAAAAAACCATTTTAATATTGATCATACTAATAGTAATAATAATTCCTATTGCATCACTCATATTTTAAAATTTATTATTTATTTAAATTAAATTTGAAACAAATAACTACAAATATCCACATACCATTCAAAGGATATTTCTCCGGCCAAATGTCGAACATATTCATGACCCCATTCTCCAATATCTCCATCATGACCAAGTAATTTATATTTTAAGCACTCTCTGCCTTCCATAGTCATTCCAAGAACAGAAATGACATCAGCACATAAAGCTTTAGTATCTTCATCTGTAATTTTGTCATAAATTTCCTTCATTGATTCAAAATGACGACGGAGGAATTTTAGTGGTTTAGGGACAGACGTCATTGATGTTGTTGACTGTGTAATAAGAACTTTAAGATTTTCTAATGCTGGTTTATACAACTCGGTCTTTGGTTCTTGTAATCTTTCTACCAACATATCCAATTCTTCCTATAATTTTTTGTAAAAAATCCATTGCATTAATATTCATTCATTTACTTGTACACTGCGTTATACATGCATATAAATAAACACAAATACACAAACAAATAGCTACATAACATATAACATCATGCCATAATATGTTCAAAGGATTTTATGCTTACTCATTATCAACTATTATATTATTACGCATTCTTAAATAATTCCTTCATTCATTTAATTTAGACTTTTCAGCCTATTGTAGATTATTTTCATACCTGTAACAATTTGTCCTCTTCACTCAGGTCATCTTCTACAGGTTTTACTTTGGAATCTTCCGGTTTCTTGTCTTTTGGTTTAGCTAAATCCTCCTGAGGAGTGGGTTTTGCAACGTCCGCCATATCTAATAAAATGAGTGAATCAAGATGTTGTACAATAAACTTGTTATTTAATTAATCAAAAGTCAAAATTTTAGCAAAAATACACAAGTAAGAACAAAATTATTGAAATGTACAAAAAATAAGAAATAAAGACAAAGTTTCAAATGTTGTAACATTTACATAATATTATAATAATATGAAAACTTACTTGTTGTTTTGTTTTGATAAATATAAATAAAACACTAATTTATAAGATATTTAAACTGAAATTACCCAAAAATATTAATTAAATATTCTACTAAATTTTTATTTAACTTGTTTCACAGCTCACACGAATGAAAAATGAAATGACAAATATATTGACAAAAAATTGCAATCTCATTCCCGGGAAGTTTAAAAAATAATGTTTGGTAGATGGTGCGGAGTGCTATAAAAAAATATTTTAACTTGGATACGTCAATAAACAAATTAAAATTTAATTATTTATTAAATATAGAACAAACTATGCCAATTAACTTTTAAATGGGGTTTTACTATGTGAATAATGTAACATTGCGACATGTCACATTTGTTTGCCAAGTACCTTGATTAATTTGTCTTATGTTCCTAGTTCTCTCTTCGTTAAAAAACGCTATAATTAAGTCTCTTTACTCTTTACACACAAAACAAAACGTTTTCAGAGTCCAGAGTCTGTGAACTTGAAACAGTGTTTGGTCATGTCAATGTGTATTACGTTTATCTAGAACCATTTTCAGTGATCGGTGTTGTTTGTCTTGGATCGGCTTTGGTTTGATCGTTTCCAAGAAAATCGGCTTGTGGTTCAAGTTAAGAATTAAAAGTAGATATTTAATGGTTAAGTATACATATTATGATGTTATAAATATATCTATAGATCTGGAGGTTTCCCTATAGAAAAACGACGCAGCTTTACTGAGACATTGATTTTCATGTGTGTCAGCTTTTGCGGATTCTTCATCTACAATCTACAGCTAAAGTAAGTGCACACTATATAATATTATGTACAAGTAATTGGATTGAAGACACGAGAAAGAGATTAAGCATGTACCTATATATTTGAAAGGGAAAGGCAGTGCAAAAAACCGACAAGACACAATAAACGAGGATCCTTTTTGTTAGTATTGAAAGACCTTTGAATTGGAACCTTTATTTTGAAGGACTTCTTTTTAATAAAATTTTCATTGTTTTATTTGTTTTTTTTTTCAGGTCTGACTGGACAGTGATTAATTACTACAAAAAACAAAAGTAAATCACTTTCTATCAACTTTCCACAGAGACTTTACACAAAAACCACAAAACACAAAAGGCTGCAAGTCTATACAAACAATGTTTCATTTATAAGGTTTTGAGCGAGCTTCCGTTCCCACTTCCCACGGATACATGTGTAAGTACAGATAATATAACTTATGTAACTTACAATTAATTTTTAATTTGAAACTCGTTTTTGATAAACCTTTCCCTTTGCTAGAAATCAATTATTGTTACTAAATAAATATTTGGTCTGATGTCTCATGTTGGATGACATTATTTGTTTTTGGAGCTGATAAATGTAATAATGCGTCATCATCAGTATGTGTTCCCTTTATTATTTGGAATGAACTCTAAAATGGTATTATACAGTATTCAGTTATTCAATACTCAATACAATACGTGCAACATTTGACACAAAATACGAGAGCTTTCAAAAGCCTGCTGTACATCCCGGACGATCAATTTTTTAAAAAAAATATACAAATATTTCACTTGTCCGCTTCTCTGTTCTCACTCCCACACTCAAATATAAAAGGAAAGCAGTGAACGATAAATTTCAGAGCTCGTATATTTCCTTCTTGACTGTTGTTGCATTATTACTAAGCTCAAATCTCAATTAATTGTTATAATATTTAACTCCTTTTCACATTTTCATCTCTTTTGAGCACTTCATTGAAATGAATTCAAAGAAAATGCTCATACTTATTGCTTTGAAAACTTTACATTTGACAGTTTTTTTCAACTACAATTTTATTCGTAATCACGAAAATTGCCCATTTCATTATTCTACATTCTACATGCACATTTTATGAATGTTACGTTCATTCAAAACGAGATATGCTATATATATATATATCAGTTGGCCTGATATAAAAATAACAAAAAAACAGAGATAGATACATGGTAATTTGGAAGAATTTTGTCACACCGTAAAGTTCATTCTTAAGCATACGTACAGAAAATTGTTCAATCTTTTCGTTTTCTTTTCTAGGTTTCTGTATAACATGTCTAAATTCTACGTAAACACTTTTGGAAAAGAAAGTTTTTTTTCTTTTTTGGGGGGAGGGGAGATCATTTGCCGCTTTGTGGGGTGGAGATGATGATTGAGGATATAACCGACGAGGATTTCTTTCTTTACCTTTTCTCAACATGAACCAAGAACCAAGTCAAGCAAAAATCAACACAATACACTGTGATTTCTCTTTTCAGTGCTCTACTCTCTCTACTCTATTCCAATTTTCTAGGAGTTTGGCTTTTGCTATGTACACTATATTTTTTTAACCTATTCAGCATGCTGCCTTTCACTTTTTTCCTCCTTTTCTCTTCATCCAAATCCTTAAACATCACACATGTCTCTAGTCTCTAGTCTGTAAGCAGTAATGCTTTTGTATGCGTGAGCGTGAGCTTTATGTAAATGATTGTGAGTCTTTTTTTTTCTTTATTGTCAGTAAAATGTAACTTGAGTGATTTTGTCCTGGTTCTCCTATCTACACCCAGCTACATCCATAATCCATACATACATAGATACGTCTACGTACGCATTCCTCTTCCTGACACTAATCAAAGATTTACAATCTTTCAATTTGATTTCTTTCAACTTTTATCTTTACATATATCGTGGGTGATCTTTTCAAAACGGCCAAAGCTCATGTTAAAGACATGAGCTTTGGCCGTTTTGAAAAGATCACCCACGATATGCATTTGTATAAAAAATGACAGTTCTTGCACGGCATAATTTTTGGTTGACATGCTATCTGATGATGAGATTGGTATGTACATGAACTTTTGCTAAACTCTCAACTCTAATGATTCTTTCCTCATATATTTTTCTTTCAATAACCGTTCCTTGGAAATCCATAAGCTGCTTTGTTATAAAAAAAAAGTCTATCAGGTCTGTGTATTGGTATTGTAGATGCGTAGGTATTAATAATAATAATAATATTATTATTGTGTCTCCAGTTTTTACCGTCTGTGATATTTTACCTCAATGTCAACTCAAAATAAAATGATGTTGAACATTTTCACACCGATTTACATATTTGCATATGGGAATCGTACAAAATTTCACAATTTTAACATCAAAGGCGCAGTTTTATGCAATATTTTACTATAGTCAGTTTAACAATGTACAATGAAAATGTGCCGAGTTTCTCCAACATGTCACCAGCTTACATTCTACCTATTTGTATTATATTATTCACTTGGGTTTTTATTTTCCTATAATATGTACTAATAAAATCCACATCAAACAGATAGAAAATAGCAGAGGTATGTAGACGAATCAGCCAAACTCAAAACTCATTATCATGAATCATGAATCATTAGTCGATAGTAGATTGTACATTGTAACTTTTTGATTGAATTAATCTCATTGAATTTTCTTTGCTCGTAAATGAATTTCTCATGATATTCTCAAGGGAAAATATAACCATATGTATGAAATTATCAAGCTAGAGGACACAAAAGGACACAATAAACTTGGAAAGGTATAAAAGTAAAAAGCTTTTACTTGTATAAACTTTTAGTATAAAAATACAACAAATATACATAATATTATGTTGTACTACAATTCCATCTCATTTGCAAAAAAAAATGTGTGTAAAAAGGGGAAATTTTAATTGGAAAATCGGATTCGTCAAACAGGGATCTGATTTGAATCAAGTTTTCGTCCCATATCGATCGGTAGAGGTTAAAAGTTTCAAATGTCAACGAGGGAAAGAGTAAGATGAAACCATATGATTTATGTTAAATGCTCAAGTCCCAAGTCTCAAGTGTTCTCCTTTGAATTTTTGTTTGTTGGTTTTTAGGTTGTCTTATAACTATACTAGAGTCGAATGTCACCTAAAATCGAAACAGAAACCAAATACCAAAAGGATTTCAACTTTCAACCACGAACCATTCACAATGCACAGACCACAGACAGCCATTTCTCAGCAGTGACAAAGTTGTCGGATTGAGGTAGCGTCTTCAATATCCAACCACTAAAAGTACGAACAACACACAATGCAAGATACACAATACAAAAAATACACAATAGAAATAGCAAAACCCATCTACAAAACTTTTTAAAGATGAAAAATTCTATTTGACACTTTTTTGTGTGTGCAAACTTTTTCTTTCTCTGTTTTTTCCTTTCCAATCTCCAACCTCCAACCAATGTTTTGTTCTTTGTGCTTTTTCACAAGTTTAAAGTGCAAAAAGTATCCTCTTAAAACTTTTGGATTTTGGACTTTCTTTCACAAATTGCGGTAAACAACCAACCATGGGCGGAAAATGACAACAATCATATATATGTCTTCATCTGCTGATATTTGTTTATGCGTATTTTTCGTTTCATGAAAGAAGTTTCGATTTTCGATACAAAACAAAATAACGAGTATCAAGTTTCATCAATTTGTAAAGTACAAATGTACAAGGTATGTATATTTTTTGTACTATCCAAAATCCGATTTATAAATCGAGTATAACTGGTAGATTCTATATGTAACACGTACATTGGACATTGTACAATACACACAATTTGTTTTTTCGTGATAATACTCCGTCGTGAAATTGGATACGATCACTGAATTTTTTACAATGTACATATAATATGTCACAATTGTGAGCTGTCAGTACTTGAAACTAGAAACGATGTAGAAGAAAAAAAACCTGGTAAAAACCTGGGTAAAACGTGCCATGAAAATATCTATTTGTAATTTATAAATTTCAGGGTCTACAAGCTGAAAATGCAAAGATTTAAAAAACATGAATTCTTAACCGCCGAATTCTAGTCCGTGACTCATCCTCAATCTCAACCTCAGCCTCAAAAAAATGTTGGTTGTCATAGTTTTTACGTATTTTGAGTTTGAGGCTGAGGAGAACTTTGAGGAAACCTCAATGAAAAAATTTCCGCTCAGTTCTATTCTGAGAATTGCATGTTCTCATAATGACGAATAAAAACGGGCAAAATTTTGACACGAATCGGATTCCCAATTCCCAATCAAAACGG
>JAQGBH010005662.1:0-13895 GCA_034698265.1 Sminthurinus aureus | reverse complement strand
CCAGAGTAATGGCTATTTCTCTAGAGCGTGACGTACACAATGACGCCATCGGATACGGATTTTATAGAAGGTAGATAATATTTACCACAATTGAACAAAATAAAGAATTTAATGCTAATTACATATTTCATACTTTTACTCATTGATTATAAAGAAGTGGGAAGTGGGAGGAAAGGAAAAAAATAATTCAAGACTCAAGACCTCCCATTGTTTTTTATTTTTTTTATTATTGAGAGCATTTTTCCGGTTGATTAATTATTTATGGTAATATTCTGAAGCTAAATTTACTTAAATGAACAATGAAGCAGTGCAGGGGATGAAGATGAAGATGAGGCAGTGGAGTTTTGTGAAATCAACATGTTTCAAAAATCCATCAATTTGAGATTTGAGATAATCTACATTCTACACTCTGCAGATATATGATATATCCAATGTGAAATGGGCACTGTACATTTTACATGACGGTATTTAAGTAATAATAATAAATAATAATTAGCACATTCTGTATTCTAGCAATCTAGAATCTAGGTCTTTTACTTGTGCTTCATAATTCGTAATTCATAGTTCATAACTCGTAACATTATTTGCATTTTGAATTAGGTGTATATATATGTAAGGAATTAGGAATGAGCTATTATTTTATAATAAGGAAACAAATTGTCAAGTGTCTCGTGCTTATTTATATTTGCAATTTGCAATGATGGTCCAAGTTTATGACATGAGTACACTACACATTGTATATATTGTATGTGTTTTGTGGAGAGAACCGTTACTGACCGAAACATTACATGCTGTCTCCTGTCTCTCTAATCTCTTATATGAATAATAATATGAAATTATATTATTACCATAATAAGTAATAAGTATTAGAAATATAGATAATAGAATATTTTGAATTTTGACTACACACCGAGTCTTGCTGTACTCAATCCCTGTTACCTGTGAGCTGTCGTTTTAACATTGGATTGGGTTGGATTAGATTGTAACAGACAATGTCTCATATTCTTTGTCGCTATATTAATTTAACACGTGAGTACAAGTAGCTAGTCGTAATTTATGTATCTACTATCTACATTCATGCATGTTTTTACACATGATGTATTCATACAAAATACAAATACATAAAAGGAATTAGTCATTAATCAAGCAGGAAATACCTTTTGTATTTGTGCATGTTTTGTGTACCATTCCCACCGATCAACATTGTCATCTTTGACACACAACACAAAACACAACACACAGAGCCGTACAAATTACATCCATACATTTTTGTACAATGTACTATGTATTATGTATACTGTAGACATTAGGCGGGCGAGCCTCTTTCGTTTCTCCGTCAACTTAAAAGTCTCAAGTCTCAAGTTAAAAACTGATTTCGAGTATCGGATATTGAGTATTCAGTATTGAGTGTCGAGAAAAGGTCGTAAAATAAAATAATGTGTCACTTACAAATTGTACTTTAAAAAAAAACAGTCACAAAACACACAAAATATGAAATTAGAATCTAAAAATAAGTAGTGATGAAAGTACAAAATTGGGCGTTTAAACATTTCATTTTTCATTCCACCGTCTTCATCTTACAAAGCAATGTACATTGTACAATACACATTGTAGATATGAATATTTGCTACTTTTCATTCCATATTCTGTCGTCCAAACTCTATAACCATGCACGCATCGGATATGGGATGTGATTTGGTTTTTGTCATTACTTTTTTGACCGTGTAGCTAACAATAGGAAGAAGCTATGAGAAACCGAATCGAATTCAATACAAATACACTGTACGCTATAGTGACGAGTAATTTTATAATCAGTATAATCTCATTCAATGACATTCAACAGGAACCGAAAACTGAAGACCAAAGCAGAAAAAGTCAACGAACGAAGCTGCGTAGAATATGATACATCGGTAGATTTTTTCAAGTTTACTTGTGTGTAAATAGTAAATAAATGTTGGTAGTTGGTAAACACCTCATTTACTGCTTGTGACCGATTTTTATGAGTTTTATAAACAAACTTGCCACTTGCAACTAACAACCAACACATTCGCTAAAGTTATGAGCACTGAGTGCAAAGCAAATACAGAATAAAATACACAGGATCCAGATTTAATACCACAATAATATTTATTAACTATTTGGATTTATTTAACCATTTTTTTCTTTATACCTGTTCACTGTGCACAAAACATGTAACGGGACATGACACTTTTTGCGTACATCGTACATCATCATCCTACGTAGATACAGTACTGTGTATAAAATATCAAATACCAAAGTGTCAGAAAAAGTTTCGAGGGCTTTTTAGGGTTTAATCCACTAGGATGTCTTTTCTCTGTTCTCTGGTTGAGCTTGTGCTTTGTGCTTATCTATATTCTAGATTCTAGCACATATTTAGTCCCTGTTTTATCTGTTATGTATTACGAATTAGGAATATGTATGTTGCTTGTTGCTGCTGGGTTGAGCGTTGAACGTTGTACGTTGTGCGGTTAAATGGTTGAGAAAATGACACGACCACACTCAAAGTATGTAATGAATCTTTTAATCTAAATTTATGTGTGTCTTCTGAATTCTGAATCAAATCATTTTTATACTCAAGTTAATAATAATCCAGACACTAGAGAATAAATAATACAACAGACAAACACAAAACAGTATGCACAATACGAATACGAATAAATAATATCAACCACAACCAAATTGAATTGAATTTTCTTTACATAAAATGAACAAAAGGCAAACAAATAAAAAACAGAAAATAGAATTTTTCTTGTTTTTGGTACCAAAAAATGTTGTGAGGATATGAACTTGACCGTGAATTATGTATAATATGTAAAGTACAGGATCTATAATTTATTATTAAATTATGAGTCATAATTTACGAATATTGAGTATTGAGCATTGAGTTATGAAACGATACGATCGCTATTACTTGTAACTTGTAATTTTACTGTGCTTGTCATCTCTTCTTTCTTTATAAAATCTTAACAAAAACTAATTGAGGATCAAATGAGAACTGAGATAAAAGAGAGGAAAAACAAAAGAAGAGATGCGTTTCATCATGTTTCATGTTTCATGTCTAAACAATTATGAATTATGCAGGTATATGTATGTATGTATATGGTATGCACAATGAACAATGACAGGAAGGAAGATAATGAAATTGAAACAAGAAAACACTCGAAAACAAAGTATGTATTCGTGAATGCGTGTATATTGTATATGTATTTTTGGTAAAATTTTGATGACATGAGAGAGTGGTATGACCAGTATTTTTGACCCAGTTTGGTCAGCTTCTCTCATACTTCGTAATCCCTGCCTCAAGCCTCGAGTTTCGAGTCTCAATTCTCAAGTCTCAAGTTGAGGCTAATAATGCTTTACACCTTTTTTCCATCCATTCATTCATTCATTTACGTATGCATGTGCAGAATTGCTGCTGGTGGTCACAAACAAACAGTGAGTAGTGAGTAGTGAGTAGACACTGTAAACTGTACTGAAAACTGCACGATGTACAATCTACAGGGTATAAAACGTGTTTTGGCTCCAAACTTTACATTGCGAATTGATGCATAGTGCATAGTGAATAGCACCTAGTAGTAATGCCAACTGCCTGATACTGAATACTGAATACTGAACTAATACTACTGAGCTCTCAGCCCAAGGGAAATCACACAAATGTACAAATGTACAATGTACGTTGTACATTGTACATGCATATAAAATAAAGTTGATCACCCATTTTACTAAAGTCATTTTTCCAGTTTTCTCTCACTCAGACGCTCACACATGCATGCATTTTGCATATATGATGCCAAATACAACAACCACCACAACTACCAACTACCAATACTCCTACCGTAGTGCATATGTAGTAGAGTAAAACTGCATCATCGTTTTTTTGGTTAAAACTTAATGGGTGAAAGTAGGCTAGAAAATGAAAACTGTCCTCAAGAGCAACCAACAACCAACACCAAACATGAACTCTGACTCTTGTTTATACTTTATACTTTGAAGATTGAACATGGGAGTAACTTTTTTTGACTCACCTCTGCATAATTTACAAGTTACCGCTGATCGCTGATAAGTAAGAGTGACTTTTTCAAGTATAAAGTATAAGTGATACGTGCATCGCTATATCCTATATGGCATATAATATATAAAGAAATTGTCTATTAACTTACTTTTATTTTGACTATATCCACTACAAATTAGTGGTTTAACATAGTTTTTACTTTATATGTACTTTACTTTTTATATCGGAAAGAACTAAGAGTTACGAGCCAAGAGACAGGGAGAGTAAATCGTAAAATATCTGTAAACTCTAGACTCTAAACTCTTGACTGTGGTACCAATTGCTTATATCTTGATTTTTGATTCCTTACTCAAAACAAAACGATGCAAATACCAGTTTTGTTTTTACTCCATCAAGTACATATTTTATATCAATTTATATCAATATGTACTATGTATTGAGTATTGATATTCCTGATCACTAATTAGTAGTCTGTTCTTGTTCATTTAAATGTGTAATTTGTGTAATCAAGAAATCAGGAGTGGGAATAATCAATAAATCTTTTAAATGGTCATCTCTCTTCACAAATAATTATAGTAATTTTAACATGAATTGAATTCCCAAATTCTGACCTTATATATGTGTGAATTGTTAATAAATCAATTCTTTTGGGGATCTGTGTCATTTCAAAGCACTAGAATCCAGAATATGTACATACTTCAAATTCTCTACGTGTTCCTCGTACAAAGTACAAAGTAATTTGAGCATTGAGTATGAACAATATTAAAACATGTATCAGTAAATAATGTCACCGATTGAATATAAAAATTAGCGTGGTTTTTCTAAATCGAGCTGAATCGAGAATGGGGAAAGGTAGAGAAAGAGCAATAGTTTCTGCAAAGAGGAATTGTGAAGGAAATACTTCCTTTTATATTACTTTTATGCTTTTCAGGTGTCGGTCAACAGTCAACAGTCAACAAAATGACCTGCAATTTTGATGAATCATATATTAACAAATGATTTTTTGTGTCTTCATAATTCATAATTATGCGTTACGAGAATGCGAATGTTCTCCTTTATTATTCCAGAGAGAAAAATATTTAGGGAAACTTTCCCGGAAACTTTCTCGGAAACATAAAGCAATGATAAAAATAACAACGATACTTTGGGTTTTGGGAAATCCCGAGTACAAAAACGATACAAAAGGTTTTCAACAACAGTAATTAACAATAAATTAATGTACGTACATAAAACACAAATATACAAAATGCGTTTACACTTTACTTATGATATTTTAAATGCAAAAATAAATAGTAATTCAATAAATAAAAAGTAGTACAACAAAAATATATGCGTCAAAAAAACAAACAAACAGTAAACAAATTATCTATAATGAGGATTTAAGAGTGTAAAACTTTTCGATATTTGTCATTAAACTTGCTGAGAGAAAATTTGCACTTTTGATATTCACATTTGTCAGCAGAAGAACGACTTAGCATTCGTCGCTGACCAGTTTTGATTGCTTCTCTGTAATCTTCAATGTGGGGAACTCGTTTGAAGAAATCAAAATACCTGCATGTGTAAAACATAAAAGTAAAACATTGGAAATTGGAAATTTTTTTATAAAAAATACATAATCAAAATCCCTTTAAAACCACAAACCATATTGGTTCAAAAAATAAAAACAAAAACAAAACATAAAAAGAGAAATAAACTATTATGTTTTACTTACAGCAAAACATTTGAAAGTGCTCTTGTAGTGGTTGCAGCGATATCTTTTCCATCCTGAAGTTCACATAGTAATTTTTTCTGACAGTCCAGCTCACTCATGTCCAACTCTTGATATGTTTCAAATGCTAGAGAAACCATTTTAATTAACCTTTGAAAATTCCATCCTCCAGCTGGAGTTGCTGTTGCTGTCGAACTTGTCACTCCAGTTGAATTTTTCTCAGCGGTAGCTCGTCCAGATCGCCTATGAAAATTGTTTAAATATTATACCATTATCAGTCATTCTGAAAATAAATATGCTGTGCTTTTTGTGTGTTGTGTATTCATTGTAAATTTTAATGTATCAAAAATCAAATATTGAGGATCGAGAATCGAGAATATCAAGGAGAGCAAGACGATCAACTACCCCGTATAAACTATCACCTCTATTAAAAATTAAAATGTTAGCAAACTGCTACAGCTAAAAACATGAAGCGCTAAAAACTAATGACTAATCAGAGGAATAACATGAAACACAAAATATTTACCACACAGAGAGACAAAAATGATAGGAAATGAGAAGTGACAAGTTGTACATAATACATAATACATGTGCACACAGTTCCTAGTGCCTACACTACAAAGCGATAGAGAAAATTAGTAGGCATAAATAACAAATGTGTACCGCTGAAGTTCGGCGGGGTCAGTAACAGCGAATAAAGTATAATACACGGGAACAAGAGCCCACAACATCAAATACAGGTTGCCACTCATTGTTAGTCCTAATAGCAAACTGCCATAATCTAACCAATTCCCCACAGAAACTGCTTCTCCTTCAGTATTTTGACCAAATAATAATCCATACTGATTGGGTACTGACAGGTCATTTCCAGCTGATTCGGAGCCAGAGGCAATTTTACGACCATTTTCTAGACTAGCCCCAGTCACAAAATGTCCCGGGTAACAAATGACGAGGATGGAAAGGACAATGAGCAAATTCACTACAAGAATATTCATTCTTGAAAAGACGAATCGATTCAAATTTCTTGAAGAAACTCCTGCACTTCACAACAATTGGTGTTTAAAATGGAATTCTATGAGATACTGCACTTTGAAATAACAAACAGTGAACAGACAGCGGAGAGCACCAAGAACAGTTGCACCGAAACAAATGACATGAACAACTATACTCCACAGCACAAATCACAAATAGATGGATAGAAAATAGAAATAGCTTGAAATGTTCTGAAGGTATAGAGGAAATGCACTGTAACGGTTTTACCTTGTATTTTTGCACTAATATGAGGCCACTGAATATATCAATAAAAAATATGCTACTTAGTAAAGTCTTGGTAATTTATGGAAATTAACGAATTTTAATTCACTTATGTATTGCAGTACAGAGTGGCCGACATTTATATTTATGTATAGATGTATTTTCTTTTTAGATCATCTTATGCATGATGTTTTCCCATATGTCGATTGTTGATGATCATCTCTCTCATTTCTTTATTTTGAATTGGGTTTCAACCTTTACATGTCATGTGTATGGGTAATGTGTATGCTACCGTGTTAACTATATGGAAATGTGGCAAGCGACAAGACAAAACAAAATAAATACGATGAGGATGAGGAGAGCAACAGGTACATTCTGCCTACATAAATGAGTAAAGTTAGCACTTCTTATTACCTAGAAACAATTTACATGGATTAGTCGGTGGTCGGTATGATTAGCCTATAACTTCTGACTGTTGCCTGTTGTCTGTTAGCTGTTACTGTCTATTATTTACATAGATGCATGTAAAATGTGTAACATTTTGCACATATGTTGTATCCTGCATGATTATTCTAGTCAAGTACTGAATTAGTTTCTAGTTCAAAAAATTGTATCATGATCATTTTCAGTCATCAGTCATCAGTACTTAAAATTTTTAACGTTTAACCTCATATCTTGAAACTACGATTGTGTGTGACAAAAAGTTCATGTATATTACAAGAATTGATAAACGGGATCGCGCTGTTGATTAACAATATTATTCGTACTGATGAGCTCTGAAGAGCGAAACAGTAGAGATCTCGGCTGTCTACGGCTTTTATAATAAAAATTTCCTTTGCTTTTATAATATTATAGGATTTATTTAGCATCATAATACGTAAAACATGAACAACATCTGTAAACGTTTAATACATTACATAAATACATGTAACTACAATGAACAATGAACTACACTGAATTAAAAACTACAAACAGTTTTTACTCACAAAAAAAGTCGTATATTCGTACAAAAGCAAAATTAAATTAATACAAATGGGAAATAAATATTATTATTATGAAAAATGATACAAGTTGTACTTTTGCTGACATTTCTAAATATGTTATCCTTAGACATATTTTCAAATTCATCTTACTCTATTCAAGTTCTTGATTTATGCTAAAAATAATATTCAATTCATAATTTATTTTGATTGATGAATAAAGTATAATTAATCAAAAAATACATATAATTTACAATAAATAAGGCACTTTGGAAATTGGAAAACCAGAAATTCAGTAAATTTTACATGATACTGCAAAAACCGGTTATCTCTATTTTTAACGTTTTCATTTTATTTTTTTTTACATTTTAAACTGTTATTGAGTTTTGTGGTTGTAGTTGAGGTAAGCTATGTTGATTATGGATTAGGATACATTTAATTACTTAATTAATTATAGTATCTTCACAATATAAATACATAGTCGTAAATTAATAATGTCCCTGTTACCTTAATTATTACATAAATAATGATAGGTAATATTTGTATCATAAAACGACGTACAACATACAAAATATTATGCCAAGTAAATAAATATTATTTAAATAAAAATAAATAAGTAGACCCACACAACCTGGAAACCTGGATTTGCATTGGGTTAAACTTGAAACCAAACGTACATATATGTAGAAAGTTCCCACCCTCAAATATAATAATAACAAAATAATAATAATATAGCCATGATTATTTAGTAATAAATAAATAGTAAATAAATACATAAATAAATAAGTTTAGTATGATTACAAAATTGTACATAAAATAGCTCTGGTGCATATTATATATAGTCAAATCGTAATTGTTTCACACTATAGTCATTTTACTTGTAGTTAAAATACGAGTATTTTATTTGTAGTTTTGCAGTCCATATAAAAAGTCAAAATAATCGGTATTCTGTACATTATATTCATTTTGTCATTCACTGTCTCTCAAGTATAAATAAATAAATAAATAAAATATGTCCTTGTCATTTGTAGTTTGTATCATGATTCATTATAGTATTAATCGTCGATATAAAACATGTATTTTGTCTTTTACTGCTTTCAGTTTTTAGATGTTTGTTGCATAATATAACTTTTATTATTATTATTTTTTGTTGTCATTCTTGAGACGATGGGGTATAAAATTGAGAGAAAGTGGAAGAGAAGATTTTTTTCTCTTTTACAAAACATGAAAGACTTGGAACTTTTTTTTATGGAAGGAAGTTATTTTCTTTTTCATTTACTTCCCGTACATCATACTATTTCAAGACATAAATCATAAATAATAAATTATTATGTACTATAATATGCTTTTAGTGTGTTGTATGTATTTAAATATCGATATTATATTGGCGAGTTGACGTATAAAAAGATGAAGAGAGGGTTCAAAATAATAAAATAAAAAATAAAAATAAAATACAAAATATGATAATATTACATACATTATATATGGTTATTAAAAATTAGGCAGTCTGGTTGTTTCAATTATAATATTTAAATAAAATTACATTTTTTCTAGATTATGTAAGTGATTTAGAGCTTGTGAGATTTTTTCGAGTATTTCACAAAAACTTCTTTGATTGAAAACTGGCATTTGGGGTAGACGGTGGCGCAGTCCTTTGTGGAATTTTTACCCTGGAGAATAGCGTCCTTATATTCTTTCAAATAGGTTTGAATCATGGTGGGCATTGGGAGACCTTCCAAAGCGTCCATAAATCTATTCATAATAATAATAATGATCATAATAATATTAAATAAAACAAAAATTCAAAATTTTGTTCAAGATTAGGAATTTAAAAAAAATCTAAACAAAAAACAAGATTCGAGATTCAAGTAACTTACGAGAAAGAGCTTGAGATTTTTCGTCCAGTTTCTCCAAAGTCAGTGTGTCTCTGTTGCAACTCACAGAGAGCTTTCTTTTGGCAGTCCAAGCTTTGGAAATCAAATTTTTCATAAGTTTCCTGAGCCATTGAAATCATGTCCAAAACACGGGTCCAGCTGAAGTTAGATCCTGAATTCAAAGCCCTGAAATTTTGAAACACAAAATATTCACATTATGAACATTATTTTTTCGAGGAAACTAATAATATTTTAGACACACGCTGTACATAGCTCTTATAATTCCCAAGTCGTATGTACAAAGATCAATAACGAAGAAAAAAGCCACCACTAAAATCTAAAATAAAACAGGGAGGAAGAAGTACAAACTACACCACTAATTTTCTTTCTAAACTCTGGACTTTCACTTTGGACTTGAAACTTTTGTATCATTTTACATTTTACTTCAAATGATAGCGATAATTTTCCATTCGGAATTTGAACCATGATTTTCAATTGAAAATACCTTGCAGCCGCTTGATAATTGTAACCAGAAGGACCAGAATATCCCGAGTAGAATCCAGAAGTTGGAGTATAACCCTGTTGACCAAAGGCTTGACCTTCGGGTTGTTGTCCATTATAACTGAGCCAGTAGAAATAATAAAATCCGAGACCGAGACCAGCAAGAATGAAGATGGTAGCAACGCCGCCGGTAACAATTGACCAGGCATTATTACCACTAAAGAGGACATCCCAACTTCCAGCCTCAGTCACAACAACTCCCTTGTCCACAGACGCAGTTTTCTTATCCGCTGCCACATCCTTACTTTCCACTGCTGCAGGTTCATCCGCTGGAGCAGCCCACGCACAACCCACAATCACCAAAGCAAATACTATTATCAACAGCCGAGACATTTTCACTATTTATTTAGAGAGTCGGATCAATCAATTCAGAAACAAAATACTCCGATGTGCACCAATTTAAATGAATGCACAAAGTCCGAAAAAACAACTGTCCCTTGTCTCTGATTTTTTATACTGTTTTCTCCACAAGTAACACAAACACAACAAACAAAAAAACACCAAAACTCCAGCAAAATAAACACAAACTAAAGGAACTTGTCCGGAAGTTGTTGTTGCACACAATAGAAAATCCACGTCTAAACTGAAGGGAGACTTTTGAATCCCTTCCTTTTATATATATAGTGAGGGAGGCCTAGAAGCTAGAAGCCAAATCTTCCGTGTAATCTTGCTTAGGTAGGTCTTAGTCAGAGTCCAGATGCCCAAAAAAAAATCTCTCCCTTTCAACTCGGATTCAAACAACAAGAAACAAGAAGGAAGAAGAAAGAAGACAGAAGAAGATGGAAAAAGGAAAATCTCAGGTACATCTTGGTATGTATTTTATGTGTATAAAAATACCAATATCAATATGAATACATTCACAATCCACATGTAACAATGGCGTCACTAAGGGCAGGAGAAGACCAAAACCAAGACGAAGAAACTACCTTGCCCTTGCCTTGTTGTCTTGTTTTGACCAGGAATGAAAAACATAAGAAAACTTCCTACCCATATGTACATAATATATTTCCACAACGCAGTATGTACACATAAAAACTTTGTTATTTTTCATGTGCACCGGTTAAACGTAAGAAAAAACATACATTTGGAGTTGGGAATATGAAATTACCTTTACGTATACGTACAAAAATACATGTTACATATTTATGACACTTTTTGTTTTGTGTAAGCTTACATAAATCATAAATGGGAGCAACGGAGACGAGGCTGAATGTTGAATGTATTATGAAAATTGAAAATTCATCATTATTCATTTTAAATTATAATGTCTAAATGTCTGTCTGTATTTTGTCTGTAAGAATTATGAACAAGTTTTTTTTTAAAAAATATTATTGTAATGTATCTTATGATGATACATTATTCAATATTCAGTATATGTTGAAATGTTTTTTTAGTTTACGTTACTTTTGAATAAGGAATCAGGAACTGAGTTAAACCGGATTACCGGATTTTACAAACTGTTCCACTTCCATGTCATTAAAATGCATAATATTTTACTAGTTGGTTTGACTCATTAGTCGTCATTCATTGTTTTTACAAACTACAACATGTGGAAACTGGAAGCAGAAAACTGATGACATGCAGAGTCGGAAAACACACACGCACACACATCTTGCGCGAATTTTCATTTCTGTTTCCGTGTTTTCACTTTCTCTTATAACTTTGCATCATTTTTGTGAATTAGTCATCTGAGAGTGTTCAGTGTAGAGTGTGACGTTTTAGATTTTAGCTGACATTTGGTTCGTGACTAACAAGTAACAAGGTAATAATAACCCAAGTGTATATTGGAAATCGATAATCAAACATCAAAACAAGTTCCGTTTATTTACAAAATAATTACTGACAATAAGTCCCATGTCATATTCTATAAATCCAAGAGATACATCTATTATACAATGTACATATTTAGTTGTGTAATAAACATAAAACTCTAGTCACAAGTCTAGTCGTAAGAGAAACAAGAAATTTGACGGTTTGCTACTGTAATGAATTTAGAGAAAAAAAGGAATTTCAAGGATAAATGAGAATACATCAGATACAGATACTGACACAGGTACTGTCGTTGCCTTGCATAACATTGAGTTCATTGCTTCTTCAAGATTTGTTTTCGCCAATGTACAATGCACCTTTACTCAATACTCAATACACAATATACAGTAGCTCCTTCTTACAGTAGCTCCTTCTTACCTGGCGTCCACAGTCTACGGTTTCTATTTTGTACATTTAAACAACTATTTTTAAATTTTTGGACAATAATAGTATCCAAGAGAAGTGTTTACATGGGAAATGGGGAGAAGAGAAAATGGCCAATAAGGAAATACACAGCCGAATTAGAGACTTGAGACTAGAGCTAATGCCCTTTCTCATCTTCCTTAATTCCTACACACTACACACTACAAACAGTAGCTGAAATGTGTAATAGAATCACTAACGAAATACCTTCAACTTGAAACTTGTCAAAGAAACTCAATACTGAACCCAAAGTTCAGGGAAATGTCATCGTCTTGTGTCTTGTGTCCATTTTTGTTTTCCAAAATAATAGTAGTAGCTATATAATGTGTATAGCCGTAAGACGTAAGCCCTCATCATCTGTCTCATTCCTCATTTCTTATTCCTCATTGGAGATGAAGAAGATGGGAAAATGAAAATGGAATACCAAGTTCCCAAGAAAACCCAAGGAAATTGTTTTGGAATTTTTGGATACTTGTAATAAAAGTGAGAGAGACGAGAGAGATGACGAAAAGACGGAAAAATAGCAGGTGCTACATGTTTTGTATTTTGTATATTATAAGTCCAAAGTCTTAGGATGAAGAAAGAAGAAGCGCTCATTCGTCTCCTTTGCATTTTGTATTTTACTTTTATTTCCTCATTTTTTCAGCATAATATCGTATGCATTTGAGTCTAGAATCTAGAGTCTAGAGTCTAGAGTGTATTTTGAAATTCAAAAGGATCTCATTGAGTTTTATATTATTGTGTATTTTTAGTATTCAGTTGTACATGTACAAAATACAGCATACTAGATACTAGAATACTAAGGCCCACCTCACATCTCACATGTTCTGTGAATGTACATTGTACATTGTACATATGTGAGTGTTGAGACTTGAGACTTGAGACACTACAGAGAGAGATGAACCTTCATGGTCATTTTCATTCAAGGGGCTCTCTGAACTCACAAGTCAGTATGTACTCAGTGCCTGTACAGTGTATTGTATTTTGTTGGATGCAACATGCAACAGGTAACAGGACAAGGAACAACGTAGACAAGGAAATGTTGTAGGTTGTGGATTGTGGAGGTACGGAAAAAGGTACATTTTTAAAAACACTCAGCATTCACAATGTACATAGATAATGCGTATGTAAATTGTAAGCGTACGTACAGCTAGTGCCAGTACTCCGCATCGAACCGTTCGAAAAGTATGTACGATAATGTATTTAAATACGAT
This sequence comes from Sminthurinus aureus, assembly GCA_034698265.1. Classification (NCBI taxonomy): domain Eukaryota; kingdom Metazoa; phylum Arthropoda; class Collembola; order Symphypleona; family Katiannidae; genus Sminthurinus; species Sminthurinus aureus. The sequence goes on along the minus strand of JAQGBH010005662.1, from coordinate 39 downwards.
TCGATCAAGGATGTCGAAGTTTCGAATCGTATTTAAATA
>JAQGBH010005661.1:0-13895 GCA_034698265.1 Sminthurinus aureus | reverse complement strand
AAATTTGAAAAAACTTGTGCATTTTATTGAATTGCAGCTTTGCTCTAATTCAATCTATAACTTGGAATTTAAAAACCCCAAAAGTAGACGCGTACTGGTAGATTTAAAACAGTGTAATTTTAAGTGGAAACGGTTTGTTTCCTTGTGTCTTGAGTCTACAGTTGTGCGTTGTGAGTTGTGAGTGTAGAGTAAAAGGAAGGCGAGCGATGAGTGGATCGAGATAAAGATGGCGTTGTGACCACAACATTTGGAATGCAGCCTCAAGTCTCTAGCCTCCGTCCTCCGTCCTCTGCTGCTCCGACTTGTGTCTTGTCTCTTGTGTGTCTCTCTTTTTGGGGATTTAGGCTTTGAGTATTGAGTACTCAAATTGTAGAACAGTCTACAATTTATTTACTCTAGATTCTAGATTCTAGATTCTCGATTCTAGATTTTTTCTGTAGATGCATTCTCTTGTTTGATGTTTCTGCTGTTAATTCACCTCAAAACTCCAAGCTCAAAGCACAAACGTCTTTGTTGTTCATGCATTTTCTATAGTTGTTCAGCTATAATTTATTTTAGTTAAATTATTTTGATTTTTGATTCTTGATATTTTCACAGCCCAAGGTAATTTTTCTTTATTTATTTCTCTGCTAGAAAACAATGACCAATTTTTAGACCTGAACAATGAAACATGACATGTGCCATTCCACATGCCTTGAAAAATCAAAATCAAAATCAAACCAAGGGCACACACGAGTTGTGGTTAACTACCCAGACTTACAGTGTTCTACATTATGCAGGATTTTAAATGTTCACTTGATATTATTAACTCTTCCGCTGATTGTTTGTCATTCGCTATTGGTTATTGGTATTGGCCCACGGAATGGGAAAAGGTGTAAAACTCGTTAAAAAAAATACTATTTTTAAAGACGGTTCTGTACAAACTTGACAAAGCGCACAGCGCACAGCCCTTATTTTTGAGCTCATATAAGCTCATTTTTTCGGATTTGCTATCCGACTGAATTTATCGTAGACTAGTCAACTTAGACTGAAACTTTATAAAGATGCAAATCAACCGTCTTTCAACATGCTGGGCAATAGTCATGTTCAGTTTTATCCTACAAATGGATACTGGCAGAGGGACGCTGGTGGCAGCTGGTAAATAAATGACAATTATTGTTTTAACCTTAAGAAAAGTATTAATTTGACTAATTTCCGAATCTTGTGCTCTGGCATTAAATTTCAAAATTCAAAACGTGACTCTTGAATGGCTGAAACAGGTCCTGATCCTGCAAGCGAATTTAGGGACCTATTGAGCTACATTCAAACTTACCTAAAGATGGCAGCTGTGCGTGAAAAAGAGGATCTCCAGGGACCAGGAGGTTTGCGTGAAGTAACGTTCGGGAAGCCTCTATCTTTACCGCCTCTATCTAGCCCGTCTCCATCTTCCAAGAGCCCACCGGACCTCAAAACGAAAGTGGCGGAGAAGAGCAAAATGGAAAACATTATCCGGATTTTGAAGGAAGCTGACGGCGTTCTTAAGACGTCAAAGACAGTTGAGGAATTTATCACTAAAGCTCAGAAAACGCTAACTTCAATGAAATCCGCGTCACAGATAGACTATAATCTAGTTGAACTTTATTTGGAAAAGTTTAGAGCCAAACCGGACTGGCTTAAATTAGACCCAAACGTATTAGCACCTGAGCGACTGGAAGTTTGGTACATACCCCTGGGGGAAACAGAATCAAATGCCGAGGAGAAACTTCAGCGTATAGAACTCTCCATTAAAGAGCTCCAGAAAAGTTCAAGTGGTTAGCCAGGTTTTTGGCAAAACAAGTGGCCGCTCTCTCTTTGACACTGAATACGGGACTAAAAGCTTGATTTGTCCGATTTTGACAGCAATGTAAATTTTTACATAGATGTTTTGTGCTCGAATCTCGAATCTCGATTCTCGAGTCAAATTAAATCACATACATGAAAGCCATCAAAACTAAAACAAACTAGTTTTTCCTCATATTTGTAGATTGTAGATTGTAGACGGTTGATTTCATTTGTATTCTGCACGCAGTTTGCAATTTGCAGTTCAGATTCCAGGTTCTAGATTCTAGATTCGTTTTGTCCAGTACTAATAAAGGGGAAACGAGATTACACATCCAGATTGGAATTGAAATTCGAATTCCCTTAAAATTTATTCCCCGTTTTGTCACTGGGAATCAAAAACACAATCTTCCCAGTCCAGTTCAGCTTCATCCAGAATACAGAAGCCAGAGAAGACGAAAACAAAGGGAAAAAGAAAGGATAAAAAAATTCCCCCTTTTCCATTTCCATTTAAAAGACATCCATTTCCATTTACAATCGAGAAAAGAGAATAGAGAAAAGAAAGTAGGATTTTACAGCTCAATTTTCAATGGACAATAGACAATGTAGCAGGCTGAATACAGATGGATTTTCTTACATGAATCTTGTTTCTTCATCTTCTTGTGGTTGTTTCCCTCGTCTTTATCGTCTGTCCGGTGCCAGTTTCAGTTCCAGTTCCAGTGTCCAGTTTCCAGTCTCTAGTGTCCAGCCGATTCAGCCAAACGAGGGAACTAACCGAACCGAAGAACCAAAAAACCAAAGAACGAACTCGAGTCGTAAATAAAGTGGACAGAGATTCCATTTCCTGATACGGGTCAAAGTGGCAAATTTTACTGGACACTTTCACACCCGACAAAAACCCAAACCAAACCAGACCAAAACCAAAACCAGCTCAACCAACCAGCCAGACGAAACCAAAGACACTTTTTCAGATTCCCACGTCTGATAAAAATGTACTTTATTCTCCACTCTCGTCTCCGTCTCCGTTTCCAACTTTCCTTCCGATTCTCTTTTGTTTCCTCTTTTGGGTCATTTCCACAAAACGTAAGACACAAGACGCATAAAATATCTCATGTGTTTTTAAAACAGGAGCAGTCGTTTAGATTTTAGACTTTTTATACGTTTTCTTTTGTTTAGATTTTACACGGTTAACAATCTACTGGACAATGAGAAATTCATACACAAGCTTCACACATTTATGATTGATCATTGTATAAATCAGTTCAGAGTTCAGATTAAAAAGTATAGTGATTCAGAATTAAACATTCCAAACTACAATCCATCTACAGAATTTTCTCTGACAAAACTAGGTATTTGTTTTAAACGGCGGCAAATTCTTACATCACCATCACGTTTTGACTTTGAGGTAGAAGGTAGAAAATGTATTTTAATCATCTCTTTCAAAATTGGTAATATGAGCATCGTCTAAATAAAAATTTCTCTCGTCTGTAGTCTTTTCTATTCAGAAAAACTAAACAGATTCAGATTCAGCTTCCAGATTCCAGATTCCGGAGCCCACAATTTTTTATATCAAAACACAAACGTCATTTTTCGCGTTCTGCATATAAAACATGGACATTTTTAGAGAAACTGGGAAAATGGACATTGTTACACATGTTTTCTTGTTACTTTTGCGGGATTTGCATTTTAATTGAAAGCAGCGTAGCTCAGATATGATCAAATAATGACAAATTCATATAAAATTATACCCGGAAAGAACACTGACCATTGTAAATTGAACATTGAACATTGAACATTGCATATTTGAATAGAAAAGGATTTGAAGATTGACCATGTGCAATAAAATTAGATGAGGATGTGAAATGTCGTGGAGATAGTGTGAAGAGATGAACAGGATAAGAAATATTACGAAGAAGAATGAGGATGAATGAATGGTTAGATGAAATGGGCTGGACGATGGTCAGTGTAGTGGTGGAGGTTGGAAATTCAAAGTGTTGGTTTGGTTTGGTTTGGTTTCTGCTCGGCCCGAGTCATAAAAGCAGCGGGTGCTCCACTCTCATAAACCATAAACAATAAAGATAAACACGTCTGTATTCTCTATTCTCTATTCTGTAGTTTGTATTTTGTAGAACGTCGAGTGACAAGAGAAACGTCTTAATTTCAAATCACATCTCCAGTTTCTGTAAAATCTGACTCTGGTTCTGGCTCTGGGAAATTTACAACTTAATTGCCTTTGACATTTGACATTTTACAGTCCACTCTTTTCCATTTCTCTCCCTTTTGTTCCGTTTTGTTTACTTTATTTTCCTTCCTCTTCTCGAGACTCGAGTTGTCCAATGTCCACTGTCCATTCAAAAGCAAAATTCAAAAGTTACTCTCTGCACTCTCTACTCTGTTTTCTACTGTGGACTGTCGACAAATTTCTCTATTGTATGAACTATCGACTATATTTACAAAACGATGAGAATGAGAATGGTCAATTGGCGATGGGCAAGGGACACTTTCAAGTTATTAAAATGTTGTCGTCATTTGTCTTGAAACTCCAAACAACTTCAAGTTTTGAGACTTGAGACTTGAGATTTGAGATGTTGGTGTTGAAAGTGTGCTACTGTACAAATTAAGATGTCAAAACTCTAAAACTACAATTGACAAGTGACAAGAACTGTCACCGTCATTCTATAATTTTCTCATTTATTTACCTGTAAGTTTCACATACTTTTGCAGGAGCAGAAAATGGAAACAATCCAGATGAGACGAGATTAGACCACCCGCTGATTTTGAACTACAACTACGACTAAAATTGGAGATGGAGAATAATAGAATAATGAACATTATGTACGTTTCAAAACTCGTGTGCTTTTCACGTGACGATTTTGATATTGATGTCGATATCAAGTGACGAATCTGAGGTCAGCACTTTAGACTTGTCATTTGACAATCAAATGGGCTCAAATGACAAATGACAGTTACCTTTATTATCAACTATCGGAAATGATGTTACATTTCAACATGGAAAAAAAATCTGCCACACTTGGTTGTTCTGCTAGCGCATAAAAATATAAAACGGCGTCCAACTCCAAAAATTACAAAATAAACTCTAGCTATTCTCATCATTGTCTATTTTCAACTAATGGCCAAAATATTCTTGAATCTTTATCCAGTGTCCAGTATTCAGTCAAATGCAAATGAGAATCGATAATTCGGTCATTTTAATTAGTAGAGAGTAGCGACTTGATTAAACTTGAGTTACTTTAGCCAAATGTCTAAGCTGCATACTAGAATACTAGAAGCAAGATACGAGCTAAAGCATACATTTTTTGACTGAGGAAGTCGATTACAGTAAAATACACACGTTTTTGGTACGGTTGCAGTTGGATTTGTATTTATGGGAGTAAGAAGTGAGAATTGAGAGTGAGGTTTTTGGGTTTACCTCTTTTATCCATTTCATTTAAACAGTCCGGTTAAAATGATTAAGTGGAAAGCAGAGAGACAAATGCATGTGAATTGTAAATTGTAGATTTTGGTGAAGATGCGGGCGAGAGGAAGTCCAGAGATCCGCCCACAAATAAAGTCATTATTCTCAAATGGATTCTGCCCAAGGCGTGGATTGCATTGGATTTGATTTGATTGACTAGCCCAAGTCAATTTCAAAGTCAAAGTCAAAGCCACAGCTAAAGAGCACAATTCTTATTTAAACCTTTTTGATTATTTCTCTATTTTCTGTACGCGTTTTCAAGAAATCCCTTCGGTCCCTTGTGCAACAGTGCATCATAAATAAAATAAAATAAAAAGTTTAATAAGTCTAATGAGTCTCCAGTCCAGCCAAAACTGTATAATAGAAACTGTCATTGCTGTACAAAATAAAGTACAAAATTTTGACTAGTACACATAAAAAATGGACATGAATTTTATAATTTATTATGGATCTTTTGTCTCATCCTAATTACGAAGAAATTGTATGCAGCTAATCTTCAACGTGGAGGCTTGCAAAACAGCGAATATTTTCTACCTTTGGCGTTGAAAATGGGCGTTTGTAATAATTTGGGTTTTGTAGATTGTACATTTGCAAGCTCAATTGTACTTGTATGTTGTTTTTGCACATTGATTTGCATAAATATTTTTATTATTTGCGTGGAACTTAATGAAATCCTGTTACCTGTTACTTGCTTAACTTCATTACCAACACAACACAAAGTCGACGGATTTTTTGAGCGGCGTTGATCTTAAACAAAATATTTATTTATTTTTTGGGCTTTTATACAAAAATAACCGAAATAATATATAGTTATTCCAAACAAATGAAAATGAAAATCCAAGTTAAAAGTGTAGCTACAGATAATTATAATTGTAGATTATTGTTATTAAAGGTTTAAGGTAAATAAAATTACCCTGTGAACAAACAACAAACATGGGAGTTTTGTTCATCATTTTCATTTTTCCCAAATGAACTTTACACCACTTTTTTCCTTTTGTGTGTTGTGTACAGCAATTTTCTCCAAGTTGAATCTGAAGGAACTGAAAATATCATGTCTTTTCTCATTTCTCACTTCTTGTCAATTGTCAACTCTCAACTCTCAACTCTCAATTTTCAAACCTCTTGTAGGATTTCATATCAAAATATTATCGTCAACAAACATGACATTCAAGAGTCAAGAGTTAAAAGTCAAGAGTCGAGTCAAGAGACAGATTTATGATCGTCATATAATTTGTCTCACTTTTGTCCAATGTCCACTTTAAAATCAAGAATCCAAATCCAGACATTTTTATAATTTACAACAACCTTTTCAAATTTTATTGCATTTCTCATCTCGCTGTTCATCTATATTTCCAATATCCAATATCCATATTTTTGTACTTATGCCTTTTTATTTTTCTCTATTTCTCTCTCTCAGTTTGGAGATTGGAGATTGGAGATACACAAAGAATACACAATACACAAGTTGTGGGAAATCTTGGGTTTCAGTTTGGATTTGGATGAGGAATGACGATTGACAATGCCTCGAGCCTCAAGCTTCGAGCTTCGATATTTTATAGCTGCTTTGTCTTCAAAATTTTATAATCCTATTTAAAATCAAAAGGGCTTATACCTGAAATCCCAAGCTGACAGATATCGATATCAATATCGATGAAATAAAACGCATGTTCAATGTACAAAGTTTATATCTGTATCTGCAACAGAAACAATCAACAGCAGCAGCAACAAGAGTGAGACTTCAGATTTCAAATCCGGCAGACGATGGACATTCGAGTTGAGATTTTTTGCTTTAAAATGTAAATCTACAACAAAATCCTGAAAACCCACCATCAAAATGAACAGCATTTAGCTGAGCTGAGAAAGTGGAAGAGAAGAATAGAAAAAATATGAGAATGAAGACAAATTGGAAAAGGATGAGGACGATGACGCTGACCCCCCACCAACGTGACAACTTTATCCACTTACTCCCAATTCTCACGACCCAATCTGTCATTCTGCGGCCAGCACCACTTCAATACAAAGTTACGAGAATCGAAGAAAATAGACAACGAGTCTCAAATTGTCGTAATGACAATGGCTTGTTCCTTGTTCCTTGGCCGTGTTTATCTTGACCGTTTTGTCCAGCTCAGAGAAAAAGAGTAGAGTTTTGATGGATGATTTAAAACGCAGATGAACGACAAACTGAGCCTGTGAATTTTGAGTTTGAGTTCTGAGCTTGGAGTTTTGAGTGAATCGCCATAAAACCCAGAGCAGAACCAGTCAAGTGTCAAATGGAAGGAAAGTGGAAGATTTTACGGATGTACACCAAAAACCCACAGTTAAAACTCAAGTCTCAAGTCTCACAACTCAATTTAAAATTTGGACTAAAGGCTTTTCTGTTTCTTGGGTATTGGGTAAATTTGTGACTAATAGAAAACAAAGGAGAAGAAGAAAAGGAAGATCCTGCTGTGAAAATAAGGACGGACGTAATCACTTGACGCCAATACCAATTTCAAAGTCAATGTCCGATGATCATCCAACTTTATCTCAACTTGAGGCAACTCAACTCATTGTCAAATTTACAATGAAAAATGAAAATATTGTACCGACGGAATCAATAAGTAAATTCGAGGAAATGTGTGGAAAACACAGCACGACAGAGACAATTGAGACAATTATTTACGTCTCAAGTCTCAAGTTTGGATTTTGGCTTTTGGATTTTAGGGAATGAGAACCGAGAAAGCGTGAGAATTGAGAATTTTAGAATTTTTCCATGATCAAAATTCAAAATTCTTTTACACGGCATTAGTCGCTATATGCTTACGCTTTTCAATTCAGTTTATCTGGAAATCACTAATAAAGCTTCATCAGTATTTTGTATGCATTTGTTCATGAGGAGAAGATGCCCAGACCACAAACTTTCCCAATGTCGTTTGCAATTTTACGTTTCTTTTGTTTAAACGGCGTCCAAATTAACCATTTTTTTTTTAATTTTGTGGGCACCTAACTTTGTTTACATTTTGGACTTTTGTGCGAAAATTGGAATACCTCAATGTAGTTTGGAGCGCATTTACCATTTGTTGTAAAAATTATATTCTATATTTTCTTGTACCACAACTCGATACTCGATACTCGACTTTTTGGAAATGCAAACTTTGGTTATTTTTCATTCCTCAAAAAAATAAAATAAGAAATCCGCTCAAAACTGCTCAGTTTTCAATACTCAATGTTCAACGCCACATTCACGTTTTTTTGTAAAAACTGTAGAAAGAGGGAGTGAAATCAAATTTAACTCAAAATCGGCCATCCAATTCAATCCATTGGATAAAAAAACATGACCACCAACTGGAATCATAATCGTTATGATTTCTACTTTATTTTGGACTTGGCTATTTTTGAATGTTTTCTTTATTTTGTTCAAATCCTGTTGAGCTGATATGTTTGAGATTTGAGTCCAGTTGAGTTGATTTTAGTCGAGTCGAGTCTGGAGTCGTGTTTAGTTGGGGTGACGGAAGCCATAGAATTGCACTGTGAATTTAGACTCGAGTATGATTTACAATGTATTGAATTGTATTGTATTGTATTGAATGTGAATGTGAGCCCAAAAGTGTGAGAGGGGAGAAATTTGGTGTAATATTATGATGTAATACGAAATATGAACAACAAAACAACCATCGCCATCGTTCGTTTCGTGTTTACCAAAATATTTTTTCTCTTGCGTTTTTCATGTATTTTGTTGTGTATTGAGAATTGAGAGTGAGTGGGATGATGATGATGTTGATGATGTTCAGCTCATAAATTATAAATTCTCATGTTCAGTGTTCAGCGGAAACATTATTGACGAGATTTTTTCCTTCTCGATTCTTGGTTCTTGATTCTCATGCTTCACTCTCATTTACTAGAAACTAGAAACGAGAATAGAAGTAAAATTCAAAAAGCTTGAGTTCCGATGCAAAATCAAGAATGAAAGGTATTGACGTTTGACGTTTGATATTACATATTACACCCATTTTGAACGATGAAACCAAAGCAAGCCAAAGAAAACAGTTGTATGAAAATTCAAGGTTTTTGATCCGTTATGAATGTTGTGATTTGTGATGCATGCTCAAATGTTTTTAAGATTCAGATACCAGTTTAATTGTAGAAAATAGAAACAAACCAGAACAGGAGTCAAGAAAATCCTAGAGAATTATTACCTCTGAGTTATAATATCCAAAATCAAGTATCAAATGAATAAATATTTTGCAATAACCTGTTCTACGGTCTACGGTTTAATAATTACGATTGGATTCAAAAATAAATACCAGCTGGACAAAGAACGGACATCAAAAGTACGAAATAAAATTAAACGGCGCCGAACTCAGCCAAAATATATTGAAATATTGAAATGTTCTGTTTACTGGAATAATTTTCAATTTGACATTGTATTGTGCACACTTTAAGTTTTTTAATACTTGACAACTTCCGTCTCTTTGTTTTTGAATAAAAGCTTTGCCATCCTTTCCATTTCCTTTCATTTGCTGACAATTTAATTTACAATTTATGCTGCATAAACAAAATTCTAGCTGAAGGTTTGAGTTGATAAAAGAGCAAAGCTCGTGCAAATTTCAGCTATTTTAATGACTCATTCTTCCTCTCTCATCTTCGTCTTCGTTTTGTCCTAGTTTGATCAACGTTTCCCATTCTGTTTAGCCAGTAACTTGTGTCTCGTGTCTCGTGTGCAAAATCTAATTGCAATTGCTTTCAGTTCAGCTGCAAGTTTTTCTCTGCAAATAAAAATATTTGTCCCATTAAATCCAGTGGTGAAAAGTTACAATTGACATTGAAAGTCGAGTAAAGTTGAAATTGAAGACGTCTAAAGTCTAAAGAACAATCTTGACAATCTTCCCACATTTACAAATGTTCAAGAGTTGACGTTGAATATGGACCAAAACCAAGGTGATCAAGAATTTTACCCACAGACCTCATCATTTTTCCCTGGCGGAATCAGATCATTGGATATTTTTGCTCGTGTACGATCACTCAGTAAGTTTTTGAATTTATATTCGTTGTTTGTTATTCCTTCATGTTGTGTTTTTTTAGTCCTCTTTGCGTCTTTTTCTTTCTCATAAGTGGTTTTTTCTTTTCCCTTTAGCCGTGAATACGAACAGTTGGTCGTTTGCTTTCCCCGAAGAAGATTCTATTCCTCTTCTCACCCAGGTAAAAATTGTGACCGTTGTTGACACTGGTATCACAGCCGATGCTATTGAAAAATTGGTTTTGATGACTCCGAATCTCAAGAAGTTGAAGATTCACAAAAATGGGAATGAAGCGCCACAGCTAAATGTTTTACAAGTGGGTCGAGTAATCTGGACACAAATGAAGCAGCTTTAGTCTGTAGAATTATACTTGAATGCTGATTTGCAAGAAAATAACGGCAGTGCCTTGGATTCTTGCTTGAGCGGGATTTCATTGGACAATTGTAAACGCCTGTATGACTTGAAGCAGGCAAAACAACTACTGGAAAAATGGGGATCTGCAGCCAAAATTCCGGAGTCTGAGCTCTGTCATGACAAATCCCATCCATCTATAATCTATAATCGACATGAGAGTTAAATAATGGAATTTTATAGTGTTTGTATTGCCCCTTTTAATTTTATATGCTACAAGTATACCTAGTAAAGTATTTGCACAAGATTGCCAAACTTATAATTCATTTTAATGCAGATTTCAGAAAGTTGACCGTACGCCCACACACCACAAGAAAACTGGTCAAAAATAGATTGACATGGACTATGGAAGAATATGTGTTCAAGTTCATGGCTAATCTACTACTTGTCATCAAGCCAAATCAAATCAAGTCGATTTTCAGTCTTCAATACCAATAAGCAGCTGCTCCTCTTAATTACTCAATAATTCAATGTCGTCGCTGATTTTGATGGTCTGCTGATGTGTGAGAAAAAAATATGCCCTTGACTGCACATTGTGAAAAGTTTCATAAATTATTAGTACTACGTACAAGTTTAGAATTATAAATTAAAGATTTTGGGGAAATTACAAGGGTAAAAATTAGAGGAAAATAATCCGTACTTGTCAAACCATACTCGTAATTTTTACAGTGTAATAAAAGAATCACGATGGTGATTCCTAACTCTATCAGCTTTTCTGTGACTTTAATTTTATCGTGGCATTTTAACCGCTGGAACTTACCCATGTGTCAAGTACCCAACTGAAACGGCTACATACGTAACAAATATATCGGTCGGCGTTTAAGTTCATCAAAAAAATAAACAGAATTGTTACTTGGCTAACGGTCAATAACGTTGCCAAAAGTGAATAGTAATTTTTTCTGATTCAGTTGAACGCCGTTTGTTAGTTTTGTCCTTTGTTGTAGCATTTACAGACGATAGATCCCATAGTTGTTACAAATCACCGACTCATTCAATATTAAATAGTTTTATCCATCTCAGAGTTGGCCGGGAAAATGGATAGGAAAAAATTCTTTTCTGTCCTGTTTATGGAACATGCGCTATAATTAAAAATCAACATGACTCGATTCTCGAGTCTCGATTAGTTCTAAAATGATTGTTTAAAAATATTCCTTTGCCTTTGTGCTCACATACATAAGCTAAAATACTATTCTCTGCCAATGTCTTGATCCATAGAATTTAAATGGGAAAATATCCAAATGTCCAATTTCCAATGTCCACCTCAAATGGATTTGACATTTGACATTGCATTCAATTGTATTCGATTGGATTGAAGGGAAATCCATATCAAAATCCATATTGATGGAAGATGAAAGCTGGAAGACGGAGACGAAGGTGAGGGTCATTTGTCTCATCCTCCATTTATTTTATTTTCCCAGCTCCCAGTTTTCAGCCACATGGATAAATCCAGTAAAAATGGAGCAGAGATTGTGGAGATTTACAGTGCCAGTCCGAATCCCATTCTGCCACAGTTTATTCGGTATTCGATATGTGGAAAACCGCCAGGACGAAATATATAAATAAATGTACCGACAAATTCACTGTGACTCTTTTCTCTCTTCTTCCTCTTGTCTCTTTTCTTCTTCTCTGCTCTCTTTGCTCTCCTTTTTTCTTTGAGTTGGTTTGGGGTTTTTGGTGGTGTATTCATGTGATATGAAACCAAAAACCAAAAACCAAGAGTCAAGATGAGAATGAGAGTGACTGCGGTAAATGTTTGAAAAATCGGAGATATGCTTCATCTGTTTTTATTTTATTCTACTGATATCTCAACTCTCAAGTCTCAAGCCTCAAGCCACTCCGCTCCATTCACATGCGGCCGTATCTCCAATCTTTTCTCTGTGTACACAAAACACAATAAAAGAAATAGAGAAATGGAGAAAGTGTTTTCTCCCGAGAAACCGAGCAGGGCTGAACTGAACCAAAACTGGCGGTTCCTTTGGATTCTCGGTTTTCGGGTTTGTGCACGCCCAATTGACTTTCCTTGATAGCATATCATAAAAGTCGGAGAGAGGATTTTCTCTCTTTTTTTCTTCTTTTTCCTTTTGCTCTTCATCTTGAGAGTTATCTCAATCCTCCCGTTTTTTCTCAACTTTGGTGTCGGCCCAGCTTTGGTTTTGGATTTGAGAGGTTTGAAACTGTTTCATACTTTGTGCTTTGTACTCTGTACTTTGTAGATATCACCGACCAAACACTCAAACACTCACGTGCTTTAACTGGAGAAAGGTAAGTAGGCTGGAGTCTAACTGGAGTTGAACCTTGAGCCTTGAATCTTGAATCAGTCCAGTCGACGGGAAATGGATAACACTACAAAGAAGACGAAGAGAAAATTTCACTTGATTCTTTTGGCCACCTTGACTCTTTGACTTGGTTTTTTCACTCCTACTTTTTGGTTTCCATTTCCATTCCAGTTTCCATTCTTCTGGTTTGGGTTTGTTTTGTTTCCCTGGTTTGGGATTTTCACTCCGGATTTTGGGCTTTCACCTCTTCCCATTTTCTCCCAATTTAAATCCACAAAACCCTTGCGCTCCTTTTACCTTTAGTTTTTTCAACTTTTGTGGCATACGTAATCGTTTTCGTATTGCCAAATGTTGAGATTTTGCCTCGTTCAACTTTGAACTCTCTGGTCACAATTGCTAAAGTTTTTTCTACCTCTTGCATTTTGCATTCTCGGTTTTAGTTAAGTTTTGCCATCAATTTCACCACTGGTTTCATCTTTGGCATTGGTTTTGGTTTCGGTTTCGGCTTGTTTGTGGCTTTCATTTTATGTGTGAATCTCGTCCACAACTTGAAATTTACAAGAAAAACGCAAATTACACCACAAAACGTTAAAAATAAATTTCAATTGTGAGTGTTTCAAGTTTATCTACATTAAAATCGATACATTCTAATGTCAAAGCCAAAGCCAAAGGTTTCAATTTTCTGAAGATGCAGTAAAAAGAGCAGCGAGAAGAATCCATAATCTAGCTTCTAGAATCTTGAATAGAGTTTGAAAGTACAGATATCTGGAGAAATGGAAATCTGTATGAATGGAAATGGACTGGACTGGAATGGAAATAATGCAGATGGATCGAATGTCCAGAGTCCAATTTACTCTGGAACATGATACAAAAATCCTGTAAAGAACAGAAAATTCCCATTTCCATTCAGCTTCATTTTTCATGTAATTTTTGTCCTCT